>VIAB01002956.1:5701-18933 GCA_009801035.1 Oophaga pumilio | reverse complement strand
TATAAATATTTTTTTTTACATTATCACAGTATGGGACATTACTATAACACATCAGATCGCTGATCAGATACTCTGCACTGCAGAATATCAGATCAGGATCTGACCGGCCTGGAAGTAGGCATGCCGGCCACTTTGCCTGCAGGACCCCGAAGGACCACTCGGCCATCTTGGTGCCGGTGGTCCCCATGGAGACCATCAGAACATCACGATGCGCACGATGCTTGTCTATGCCGCTGTCACTACTGACAGTGGCATCAGAGTGGTTAAATGCCCACGATCGGTGCTAGTCGGGGAGTCGGCTGTCACATACAGATGACACCGACATGCGATCGCTGTAAGGCTGCGCGATCGTGCCGCCGTACTAGTACTGCTCTGGGCACAAACGCACCGCCCTCAGAGCAGTACTAGTACGGTGAAGGTCGTGAAGGGGTTAAAAAAAGGGCTGGGTGATTTCCTCAGCACACATGACATTGGGGGTTATAGATAATTTAGTGACAGAGATAATTGATGGACCAAGGTCTTTTTTTAACCTATGTAACTTGCTATTAAAACTCCTCTTTGCTCTCAGGAGTGCAGGGATGTTTACTGTCACTGTTTACTGCTTGTTCCGTGTCTGCAGTCTGAGAGGGGCCGTGTATTAGGCGCGGAGCACAGCTCTTACAGGCTCTTTTCTAGAGAGCTTGTACTCGCACCTTCTCTGAATCTGTCCGGATCATTGTATCCAACCACCTTCAGTCCCCCCTGTGCTGCTCCGGCCCACCAGAAGCAAAGCTGCCTCTACTAGCAGCATCGGAGGACGCACAACTTGGGCCAGCAGTGCGACCATGCCGCTGGTCAGAACTGTTAATCAAGAAGGAAGACGGGAGGTAGAAAAATGGTGAACACCTGAAGGTGACATGAGACAGCCCCTTCAGGTTATGTCACTGATGTGTTATTCTTAGTGCTGGGAGAGAGGGGCTGCCCCCAGACCCTGCACTAGGTATAAGTATGTTGTCCTGAGTGTCCTTATATCTAATATGGATCTATCCTGATTAGTTGTGTTTTTGCTGACCTGTGTGATGTCTGTCAGGTTTCTGCAGGAGAACAGAATTGCCTGTGAGGTAGGACTCTATTACCTGCTGCACATCACAAAGCAGAGGAATAAGAACCCGCTACTCCGCCTGCTGCCCGCCATCAGTAAGTGCCGCTCTTTACATTTATGGCCTCGTGTTTTGCAAAGTCACAATTTTACAAATATAGATTTCTGAGAAACCATATCCAACAGATTGCAGCAACATGGTGATGGGTTCTGTATAGTGATCTCCTGATAGTACCAACGGATTAACGGGACTCAACCTAATAACCTGGCTCCACAGCGATCTGAAGATGATAGTGGTCTTTATGCACGTCTCTTAATGGTGGCACATATACTGAGATATGCACACACTGGAATGTGCTCTGTTCCCTTAGCAGTTCCTGTAGTGTGTATATGTATGTCTCTGTCTCCCAACAAGTCATTAGTGTTGCTCGCCTCCCATTGCAGAGGTGAGTGGCAGTGGACAGCCCCGTTTGCTCACAGTTGCCACTCACCTCTGCATCATCTGTGCATCTCACCTCCCAATGCAAAGTGAGCAGCATCAGACAACCCCTTTAAGTTTCTTGTGATGGAAACTATGAAAGGGCCGTCCATGCTCCCAATTCATTACACTGACAATCTTTTCTTGTTTCCAGAGGAGACCTACAATGACATAGCGTTCACAGACATTTTCCTGCACCTCTTTACCAGTAACCTGACGCTGCTGGCTGAGGAGTTTGGCTTCGAAGACTTTTGCAGCCACATATTTGATGGTTTCTTCCTTATGGCTCTCACCAAGTAAGCAGCGCCCCTTGTTATCAATGAGAACCCAGTCCTGAGCCCGGCCGCTGCCGTCACCGATACAGCGTGGCGCTCGGGGCAGGTGATGGCCGTTTGTGGGTCCAGCAGGTCTTCTTTGCTTACTTTTATGACTGGAGGTCTTTTTACTACTCTGCTTCTGGAAGATGAGAACATCAATGAGAGTAAATGAAGAAATCTGTGAACTTATAATTCTGGAGCAGATTTCCTTAGGACTCTTGTACAATTCCTCTTTTGTTTTGCCTGGAATTGTATAAATTGACATCTGGGCATTACCAATCTCCTTTTTATTTAAGTAGGAAATGTCCCTACAAAGTCTGCAGGGATTGGATTGATCATAGGCTTGGTCAGGCCCAGTTTTCAGTGCATTTGTACATTTCCAGGAGAAATAACCGAGGAATGGCTTAATGAGACGTTGTACAACAGGTTGTTCCATCAATGCTGTATTTATGGAGATGCCATTGTTTGGAGAGAACCGTCAGCCATGACCCCTCGTTCCCCTGCTAGTTGTACATTGTGATTGTGTTATAGTCATAATCTTCTAAGATCTGAAAATGTCAATAATCCTCCTCCTGTGAAGCCAACACTGCAAACACCTCATGACGTTACTTTCCTCCTGGATGGAAAATTACTCCCGTGTGGCCCGAACAGAGTCAATGTTTGCCCGGCGTCCTGATAACTTTGGGTCGGGCTGTTTTCCATCAGACTGCACAGGAAATCTCATGGTGCTGCGTTTCTGGAGAGGTCACTCCGCTTTGTGTCCTCTCCGACAAAGACAACTGATGTGCTGTGTGCTCCATGTGAAATACTGACAACCATATTGGCCAGATCAGTCCACCCAAAAAAAGGTTTCCTAATTAATCCACAGATGATGCCGTTATGATCGGCGGCTGTGCATTGCTGCAGACAGTCCCTCTTTAGGATGCCTCCAGTCATGACCTGCTGGGAGGTTCCTGGGAAATGCTGAGGGTTTAGATTCATTTACAAAAAGTTGATTTCCCATAGAAATTAAGAGTTTTGTACGATTTTTGGAGGAGGATTTTTGAAGATGTTCTGCTTCAAAAATCTGCTCAAAGCCTTAGCCAGTGCATCTGTAGCCACCAGACTCTTCCCATTATGATGGCACAGCAGAGGTGAGTAGATCGGCTGCAGTCAGGCCATGTCAGATCTCAGCATTTATCAGACTTTTCTGAAAGTAACATGTTGAGCTTCTGTAGTTTGATAAATACTCTGCACTGCCTCATGGTGGCAGCACACATAAATAATGCCACGTACCTGTCACAATTGCTATGTACAACTAAAGGGAAACGAGTCTAAAAAAAATTTGAAAGGTTAGTGGTAACTTTTTTTTTTTTTTGTCCTTATCTGAATACTATAATTAATATCAAAATTGTATTTTCAGAAAGGAAAATATTCACAGACACGTCCTTCGCCTGCTGCTTCACCTTCACCACAAAGTGGCACCTTCCAAGTTGGAAAGTTTACAGAAAGCCCTGGAACCTATCAAAACAGTAAGCAGGATGTCATAGGGTCCATTAATGTTAAACGTCTCCAAATAGTGTAGAAACCGGCCCATTCATGCCTGCCCCTTCCCTTACAGAGTGGAGAAGCTGTGAAGGAGCTTTATACCCAGCTGTGTGAAAAGCTCCAGCAGAAGAAAGACAGTCCCCCAGCCGCAGAACCGGAGCCCGCAGCCATGGATCTGCCGCTACACAGCATGCCCACGCCTCCGGTGGTATAATATCGTCCGTGGTACCACGATTAGTGTATAGTGATGGACAATGCTCGGGGGCCCAGACATTGTGTGAGCTAGACGCCCAGATTATGAGGGTGAAGGGGAAACAGCTGAGGGCCGTACCCTGCACGGGGCTGGTGACTGCCATCTTAATACTCCCTACCTGCTCCCAGCCCATGAGCAGTGTAATAGGATAGCATTAGCTGCTGCCTGGGTATGACCAGTATGGCGGTAGCTGAGTCGGAACAGAACAAACTTTTGCTTTAAGTCAAAATATAGTTTTTTATTTTTACCAAATGGAAATAAACATTTTCTTCGATGCATCAAGGAGGGGGATATGTATCAACAGAACAAGGAAACACCAGCCACGTTTCTTACAGCAGGTAAGAATACAGTAAAGATGTAGGATATAATAATATTGTAACCGCAGTTCTGCGCACACTAAGGACCCTAATAAAAGGATGTTATAGTGCGGGTATAGCAGTGATGTCACAGATCTGTATTCTACCTGGGAGACTCCAGCTCCTTTATGACGGCATTATAGCCATATGAACGGTCAGTCGGTGAGGGTCTCCCTCTGGGGCCTTCACTTATTGGGTGACCTGGGGTCGGCTGACTTCAATTCTCAAGTCCATTCATGTCAGTGGAGAGGCGGCCATGCTTATGTGTGTCCCTGCTGCGCCTGAAAACAACTTTTTTCGTGTTTTTCAGCCTCCCAATAGAAACTTAGAGACGAAAAAAATGTCACCGTTCTACTGGGTCTTTACACCAGGAAATTACATTCACTTTGCTTCGACAGCTAAACCCAGTACATTTTCTTCATGAAAAATGTCAGCATATACATATTGTGGGAAGGTCTTTTAGTTGAGATACATAAGTGTTGTCCTGTCTGTAGGGCAGCGCTGCTCGCAGCACAGATCAATTACACCGCTATACTGTGATTTTGGTGCCATCGATGTCTGAACAGTTTTACATTACATTTATGGTGCTGATTAAGCATATTACCTCGGTTTTGCCAGATTGGCTCTAGTTTCTGAGATATTTAATGGTTAATTAATTATAGTAGAAGTCTGCTTTCAAAAAGTGGCTTTTATAGCATTGTAAGCTTATAAATTAAATACAAATAATTATGTGGGATATTTCGTTACCTAAGACACTGTTAGAGTCAAAAGGCCAAAAGCTACTGTATTTGTTATCACACACAAGTCGCATTGGGGGAATGCATTATTTGTATGGATGAATCATCTCAAAAACTAATTAAGCAAAAGTAATGGGATTTTTGAACTCTGCGCCCTCAAAATGCCCAAAATACATTAAAAAAAAAAATAACCTTGGTACCTGAAAAAAAAAGTTTTGGGGATAGACCTGTTTTATCACTGTACAGTTCACATTGGAAAGGAAACCGACTTTTCAGGAGTTTTTCCCCTCTTTTATTCTGTGCTGTCACCAGGAGGAGGTGGGCTGTACAGTTTTGGGCTTAAAACAGAGTCCTAGTAAAAGAACAAATGGTGCACAGAATTTATTTTATTTTTTTTTGCCCAAAAAAATGAGAACAGATCCAGGCATATAATGGTACAGTCAGTGGGAATGTAGAGCCCCAATAGAGCGAGCGGAGAGGTAGAAGGATAATACTGTATACAGGCTATATCCAGGCACACGTATCGGAGATGAGCCTGTAGATTTGGAAATGCCAGCAGCGCCACTGTACAGACCAAGAAAATACTGCGCCTATGTAAGAACAGAAGAGGAATGTAGGTAAATGGGCTCCATGCACTGACCACCTGGCATTCCTAAAAACAGCCAGTGAGGAGAGCTGCAGCATAAAGCATGGAGTACAGACAGAACTGTATTGTGAGAGCAGATGGATATTGGACTACTTGTGGACCATACACTCCACCCTAGTCCTCATCATAGTCTTCCTCAGTTAGTAATATTTTAGGAATATCTGCTGGGATTTCCTGCTCCTCATATTTACCCTGGAAGGAAATGGAGAGATCCACAATTCTATCCAGAGGACACACACCAATCATTGGGATATCAGATTCTGAGGAAACGCCTGGAACAATATTTTGACCATACAACGTGGAGGACTTCTTCAGCATGCTCTTACTAAAGGTAGGTCCTTGAGGTGTACATGCATTTAGGACCCCAAGATCGCTCTTTCTGGGTGCACCTCCTGTATTGGTGCCCAGCGGTGGTGGTGCACCAGGCCTAGTCCAGTCTATGCTGTTGTCAGGGGTGAACTCGAGCTTAAGTTTGGGAATGAAGACTGCATTCTCATCTGTGCTTCTCGTCAGCACCAAGACTCCTTGGCTTTGTCTTATAACATCATAGGTTCTTGACCAGAGATGTCCTTTCAGTTCTTGGCTCCCCATTTCTGAGGCATTCTGTTCATTTTGGGGTAGATTTGGTCCCAAGATGGTTTTGCATCTATGACTATTGGCTACATTGGACTCTGGTATGGAATCATTTTCACCTTCTGGCGACACAGGTTGTGACTTGTGACCACTGGTACCAGTGTCTGTCAGCTGTATACCAATTGACTGATCATTTTTTTGACTGCTGGCGCTGGAGGTTGGTTCTGCTTCTGGACACGGTTTGAATAAACCAGCAACCATGTTGTCAGGACGGCTCAGGTGGGTAGGTGGACCCTCATTGTGGCTTCCTTTCGTTGCATGGTTCTCTTCCCAATGACATGAAGGTTGCTCTTTGTAGTCTCCCTGTTGGACATCACCAGTCTGTGTGTCCGATACTAAAGTTCTCCTGTCTTCTGCCTCATCGATCTTCCCGGACGTTGCTTGAAGGTCAGTCATGTGTGAGGACTTCTCATGGTCCTGTATGTTGGATTCTAAGCTGCCAGCATGGTCCAGGACTGTCTGACCAGAGGTCTTGCAGGCTCCAGGTTGGACGTTTTGCAGTTGACTTTTGTCTCTGTCTCTGGATTTGTCATCCAGGATTAGATGCTTCATTTGGTGCCACAATTGCCGGCTTCTGGTATCATTACCATCCGCCTGCCTAATCTTCACCCTTCCTGATGGGTTAATAATCTCTCTAGAGGGGGAATATACAAGAAAATAAATGTGACATATGCTCAGCAGTCTATATACCTACATACAGAATGGCGCCCTCCATCCTCACCGTCTGCTGCCAATTCCAGTCCTCTTCCTTGAAGTCGCGGTCAGTTTTCCTGATGATCTTGGTAATGTACTCTTACAGCTCTGAGGCGGCTGCTTGTTACTTGTGGTCTGATGAAGAATTTGGTTCTGTTTCGTGCCTCCTGACCAACCAAAACAAGAATACAGATATAAGGCACCATTCAATGACTGGGTGACAAACCCTTGTAATAGTCTTGATCAGAATATTTTTTTCTCCATTTACTTTTCCTGGTTCTGCAGCTCTTCATGAATGTGAATTCTGGAATACCAGATGTCAGCAGTGTGACGGCACGTGTGTCAGCCCAGGTAAAGCCGTCGGGTAGGATGCAGCTCTCTGGCTTCCTGTCCCGCAGCCACAGATTACTCACGTGGGTGATGGCCTGGGTCCTGGGAGTCAATTTGCACTAACTCTACTACCCACATATCCTGCTGGTCAGATAACGCCGCACAATCCTGCTCTGAATACAGACCCTTCCCCTCCCCCTCAACTGCACCTGACATATGGAGACGAGATGCTGAGGTCAAGCTCTTGACTTTTTCAGGATCCAAAAGTTTCAACCTTGCAAGAAAAAAGATACATTAATACTGTATGGGAAGTTAATAAACGGAAAGCAGGAGAAAGAGAGAGCAGGGGCTATGCATTTATATGAATCCGGGGGCACTAAGAGTGTGGTTACTGGCAGCGCTACTTCTCAGACTCTGCTACACAGGAGAACGCACAGAAAAAGGAGGATTCTCAAAGGGTATGTGCACACGTTGCGGATTCTGCTGCGGATCCGCAGCAGATTGTGCTGCGTTGTACAGTACTATTATAATCTATGAAAACAAAAAAAAAGGGCACAGTAAACCCAAAAAATACTCTGTTGCAAAAAAATTATAGCAAACAGCAAGTGCTAATAAAATGATGGAAAAACACAGGGTATTTGGATAATACGTTTTTCTTTATCGCCTCATTGGGCGACACAGGTTACCATGGGTGTGTGCTGCTGTTGCTAGGAGGCTGACACTATGCAAAATTAAAAAGGAATAGCTCCTCCCCGGCAGTATACACCCCCGACAGGCACAAAGCAACTCAGTTTGTGCTTAGTGTCTGTAGGAGGCGGACCTGGATCCCCCAGATCCGCAGCTAACTTTATTCTTTCTTTCAGGTCTTGTTGTGTTTTATTAACGTTTTTCCTTTATTTTTCAGATACAGCTTCAGGGAAACAGGGTGTAAAGTCTCGCCCTGCCTTCCCACATTATTGCGGCTGAGCGAGCTGTGTGGGGTCGTCCCACAGCAACTCTCAGGCCTGCAGGCAGGACTCATCCCCTACCACCACGCACAGTGCCCCTGGGTGATGAACGGTGGCAGTCCTAGCCGAACTCCCCCCTCGCCCCTCTCCTACCAAGAGGGCTGAGAGGAAGACAAAAAATGTATATTAAGCCGCTCTACCAAATGTCAAGGTATACCCGTATCAGAGCAGTCCCTGACTAGTGTATGTAATCCCTATCTGATGTATTTAAAAACCTGGTCATATGTTTAATATCTGTATGAGCAGGATTCAGAAAAGTAATGTCCAATGTGGACACGCAGCATAGAACGGCTTTTATGTGCACGGCTCACAAAGGAGGGGTGGAAAACTCCCGGGTCTTGTAGAAACAAGAAAACAATGGATTAAAACAGACATGTTTTAAAAGCCGTTCTATGTTGCGTGTCCACATTGGACACTACCTTTCTGATTCCTGCTCATACAGATATTATACATATAACCAGGTTTTTAAATACATCAGATAGAGATTACATACATTAGTCAGGGACTGCTCTGATACGGGTATACCTTGACATTTGGTAGAGCGGCTTAATATACATTTTTTGCAAAAAACGTATTAACCAAATACCCTGTGTTTTTCCATCCTTTTATTAGCACTTGCTGTTATTTTTTTGCAACAGAGTATTTTTTGGTTTTACTGTGCCCCTTTTTATTGTGTTTTAAGTCTTCTGGTGGTGTGAACAATGTCCCTACAGGCTTGTTCACTGTGTGCATGGCTCATGTGTTTCTGTAACCATTATAATCTATGTAAAAAAAAAAAAACGCTGTGCACATGCTGCAGATTTTTCAGCGCGGATTTGAATCCGCAGCATGTCAATTCTTTGTGTGGAATCTGCAGCGGTTTTACACCTGCTCCATTATAGAAATCCGCAGGGGAAATCCGCACAAAATCTGCAGAAAATCCACAGGTCATTTTACCTGCGGATTTAGCTGAATCCGCAACATGTGCATGAGGCCTTTCACTTCAGAAAAAACTGAAGGGATGGAAGAGCAGGTGATTGCATTTTCCCAGTGTATAAATGGAGAGGAGTTTGTCACTGGCACAACACCTGGTGATATCTGAATGTACCACGTGAAGCTTTCTATCGGACGGCGCGCACCCCGCAGTGCCTATGCTCAGCGAGTTGTTATTTTGAAAATCGGGGTTAAGTTACTCAAAAAAAATTCAGCTCTGCTACATCTGTGAATGGCCGGAGTGAGAGGCTATGACAATTAGGCCAGGTGCCCACAATTCGGCAGTAGCAGTGCTTTGGACCCAGTGTATGCTCGCTGCGTCCAGAGCGCTGCCTTCTAATGCACCCACGTAAATCCGCCGCATGTGTCCACTGAACCGTGGGGATTAGCCGCATCCAATACATTGTATTGATGTAATTTCTGTTGCAAGAGAAATTGCCATGCTGTGATCTGGAAAGGCACGCCACATCTCAGTGTCCACAGGTGCACATAGACGCATAGTGAACATGGGATTTCTAGAAATCCCAGCCGCTATCCCGTAACATCTGGATGATGCGGGTTTGACGCTGCATAAATACTCAGCATCAAAGCCGCAGCAATTACTGATGGTGGGCACGCACCCTTAGGGGGAGTGGGCTTCCTGGGGTCTGCCAGCTTATATTCAGTAATAACGAGGCTTCTTTGCTCTACAGATTCTCTTGCGTTATCCGTTCCTGGGAAAGCTGGGTGACCACCACTAGAGTCATCATTACAGTCCCGACTTTTACAAACTCGTAATGGTAAATCTGCTCTAATCTGGTGAGTCGTTGCTCATCTTTGGCTTACTCCTACCCCTTTTTTTTTTGGCCCTCAACTTTAAAAAAACGAATAATGAAGAGATGGTTGTATTAAAGATCAACACCTTAAAGGGGTATTCCCATCTCCAAGGTCCTACCCCAATATGTCATGGATATAATAATAATAGGTTCTGATTCGCTGTCTCTGCTCATGTGCAGGCATTGCAGGACCTTATGTATCCATAGGTACGACCACTGATATAGTGACGGTTAGGGAGCTAGTTGCTAGTGGTGGTAACCATGGATACCTGCCGACAGCTTTTAAAAGAATATGGCCATCTTTATAGTAACAAAGCTGCACAGAGTATTAAGGCGCTATGTCAGCGCAGAATGACTGGTCAGACCAAGTACAGGTGCTCGGTGTTTCATGGCGGGGCCAATCATTTACAGACACCTTCTCACCTATCTCCACCCTTCTCTAGCTCTATCACACCAGAGCTGTCAATCAAGAAGGGGGAGGAGGGTGGAGACCCATGAAAACAAGCAGGTGAGGTGGTGTGTATAAATGATTGGCCCCGCCATGATGCCCCGAGCGCTGGGACTTTGCACAGAATGGCTGTTCCCCATAATCCTTTCCTTACAGGGCTGAGCTTGATCTTGAAGGAGGCATTATCCGGTCTCCTCATCGGGCTGTGCATGTGACAAGGACGGTGCTAGACTGAACTGGAACAGCGTATTTTAGGATGTGTATGTTACGGGATTAGGGTTACAGGCTGATAATGGACAGGGCAGACGTTCATTCATCCTGCTGGTGCGCTTTCCATATAGGAGTGTGACACTTACCCCGTCCTCCTCAGTCTCACAGTTATGAGCGCATACGGGGGTTTCTGGATTGAAGGAACGCTGTGTCTCTCTCTGGGTACCCTGACACTTACATTGCTTGTTCCTGTCTGTGGAGAACAAAGAAAACTCCTCATAATATACATCCAAATACCAATATATACAATGCTGCCTATAGGTTGTGTGCAGAGTACCTGATGCTTACACTCCGCAGTGTCAAAGGGCTTTGGGCTGAGTATTATGATGCTTGCTCTTTCTAGCCACCACTAGGGGGAAGCACACTGCATACATGGTTATACCTCTCCAACACACATGCAGCAAGTGCCCCCTAGTGCTGGCAGTGGGGGGCTGCTTTCTTCCTCGAATATTCATTTTAAGCAGAGCTGGGATTAACACTGAAAGGTATGGAGTGCTACATACTTCACAATGTCGTATTCGTACTGGTACTAGCGAAGAGTTATGTAGCAGACTGTGGGGTTACTAGAAGAATTCACTCACCCAATTCCATCCCCTACAAGAAAAAGTCAGTTTATCAGCAAGAGCTCCTACGGTACCCAGGCTGGTGATACACATTGGTCAACAGCTATTGCCGCTTACTTGTGTCCTCTGTAGGGAGAGCAGAGACATCTCTGGTGGTGGTTTATTTCCCCAAAGACCTAAAGGATTGGTCATCGTCCCCAACATCTGCCACGGGGGAGAGCCACAAGGCCCCTGTGCATCAGGTGGGCTGCCGAGTTAAGTCACTCATCTACGAGGAAAACGGACGAGTGCAATCTGATTGTACTCTGACCAATGTTAATCTATGAGACACAGCTCATCTGCGATTTTTTAGTTTTTTTCCTCTGCTGAAATAGAACTGAGAAAAACTTGCAGCATGCTGCGATTGTTTTTGTGTCTCAGACAAGACTCGCCAATGCAAGTTAGTGGGTGCAAGAGAAAGATCACACAGCACTCATCCAATTTTTACACACCGCTGTCCTTTGAAAAGCCGGCAATTCATCTGCCGCGTACAGCAAAATCACAGTGTGACCCAACAAAATAGATGTCAGTCACATGTACAGTAAGCTACACAAGCAGTGTACTAATTATATATGTATTTTTTTTTTTACATACTAAACTCTTTTCTGAAAAAAATGGTGTAGGATCCCCTGATATTTTATTAACCAGCTCAGGGAAAGCGGACAGCTGGGTGCAGATGTTTATAACCTGGGAAGGGGGTAATACCCATGGAGCTTCCCAGGCTATTAATATCTGCTCACAGCTGTATACTTAGCCTTTACTGGCTATTAAAACGGGGGACCCCCCAAAAAATGACTTAGGGTCCCCCTGCATTTAATAACCAGGACCCCATGCCATTTTTTAACGGAGCCCTTTTTCATTTTTGTTTTTCGCTCTCCTTCCCAGAGCCATAACTTTTTTATTTTTCCATCAATATGGCCATGTGAGGGCTTGTTTTTTTGCGGGACGAGTTGTACTTTTAAACGACACCATTGGTTTTGCCAAGTCGTGTACTAGAAAACGGGAAAAAAATTCCAAGTGTGGTTAAATTGCAAAAAAAAGTGCAATCCCACAGCTGTTTTTTGGATTTTTTTTTACATTGTTCACCAAATACTAAAACTGAGCTGCCATTCTGATTCTCCAGATCATTACGAGTTCATAGACACCAAACCTGTCTATGTTCTTTTTTTAAGTGGTGAAAAAAATCCAAAGTTTAAAAAAAAATAAATAAATTGCGCCATTTTCCAATACCCGTAGCGTTTCCTTTTTTTGTGATCTTGCGTTGGGTGAGGGTTTATGTTTGGTGCAGATATGATCTTTTGATCGCCCATTATTGCATTTTAATACAATGTTGCGGTGACCAAAAAAAACAATTCTGCGGTTTTGACTTTTTTCTCATTACGCCGTTTAGCGAACGGGTTAATTCTTTTTTTATATTGATTGATCGGGCGATTTCTGAACACAGCAATACCAAATATGTGTATGTTTGATGTTTTTTTTATTGTTTTATTTTGAATGGGGCGAAAGGGGGATGATTTGAACATTTATACGTATATTTTTTTCATATTTTTAAAAACATTTTTTATTTACTTTTGGTATGCTTCAATAGTCTCCATGGAAGACTAGAAGCTGCCATAACCCGATCGCCTGCGGTGCTCATAGCAATCCGGCAGTGACAACCATAGAGTCTGCAGGAGACCTCTGGTTGTCATGCCGACCCATCGGTGACCCGCGATGATGTGACAAGGTCACCGATGGGCAGGATTTCCAGTGCGCTTGCCAGAAGCGCCCGTTAATGCAGCTGTCAGACTGTGACAGCGGCATTTAACAGGTTAACAGACGCGGGTGGATCGCGATTCCACCCGCGGCTGTTGTGGGCACATATCAGCTATTCAAAACAGCTGACATGTGCCGAGAAAGATGTGGGCTCAGCACCAGAGCCCACATCAAAGGGGGAGACACGACATGCGATGTACATGTACGGCGCATGTGGTGAAGGGGTTAAAGAAAACAATTTAGTAATTACAAAAATACATGTACAGTAATTTACATAAGAACTGTACTAATTAGATATGTCACTGACATCTTTAT
>VIAB01002954.1:143837-156808 GCA_009801035.1 Oophaga pumilio | reverse complement strand
CTAGAATACCCGATGCGTTAGAATCGGGCCACCATCTAGTAAGCAATATAACACTTTAATGGCCACAGCTTGATCTTGAGACATGGCGTCTTGATGAATGAAAGACCTGCAGGAAGATTATCTTTAGACTTGCACAAGATTAAACATAAAGGGAGGGGAAATAAGAGCACTGTCCTAAGGGACTCCTGGAAACCAAATAACGGGTTGGTCCAATTCCCTCTCCGGACAGCACACGAGGAGTAGTACCAGAAAAATAGCACCAGGGTGGGTACAGAAGCCCTAAAGGACCAAAGTCCTGGGCAAGAACTAGGCTAGATATAAAAACAATCTAAGTTCAGAAGAAAATAAATACAATTATAGAAATCTACAAAGACAAATCATCGTGGCGAGGGCCTGATATGTCTATAATGCTAACTATTCAGTATAAATATGATAGTCAAATTATACAGCAGAAACAGAGTGAGACACTCCACCATTGTACCCCCAACACCAATAATGAACCGCAGTGGTTGTTAGATGAATTATAAAACTGTAGCCTTAGAATAGACCGCATCTCTTATTGCACAGCAATGAGGACTGCTGCAGACCCCCAATAAACTTGCATGTGCTTAATAACATAGGACTAAACCTTGGTTACAAACCAGCTTACCATAGCACAAGCAGTCCTGCAAGACAGAGGCCCTGGATTGCCGGAAGACCAAACCAATAATTCCATGAGGCATAAGGGGCACTATGAGGCGCTATGAGGCCCAGAGGCGCCATGAGGCACTATGAGGCAGAGACACTATGAGGCATAGAGGCATTATGAGGCCCAAAGGAACTATGAGGCCAAGAAGCACTATGAGGCCCAAAGGCACTATGAGGCACAAAAGCACTGAAGCACTATGAGGCCCAAAGGCACTATGAGGCACAGAAACACTATAAGGCACAGAAGCACTATGAGGCCCAAAGGCACTATAAGGCACTATGAGGCACAGAAACACTGTAAGGCACAGAAGCACTATGGGGCCCAAAGGCACTATGAGGCACAGAAGCACTATGAGGCCCAAAGGCACTAAGAGGCCCAAAGGCAAGGCACAGAAGCACTATGAGGCACAGAAGCACTGAGGCCCAAAGGCACTATGTGGCACAAAAGCACTATGAGGCATAGAGGCCCTATGAGGCACAAAGGCACTATGAGGCATAGAGGTACTACGATGCACAAAAGCCCTGTGAGGCACTATGAGGAACAAAGGCACTATGAGGCACAAATGCACTGTGAGGCACTATGAGGCACTATGGGGCCCAAACTAGGGCCATGCTTGAAGGCGCGAGACATGAGACCAGACTCAGACTTATATTTAAAGGGAACCTGTCCCCAACAAAAATGCTATTAACCTGTATAACCTGGATAGTAGCGCTGCTAACCTGCCCGATGCCTGCACGTAGCCAAACGATATGGGGAGAAAATGAACTTTATTCTCCCCAGCAGCATTGAGTTTCAGTCATGGGGCGGCACCGGCGCTGGTTCAGTCACTGCAGTGGTAGCTGTAACTGCACCCCCAACATTGACTGTCACTGGCTCTGCATTGCAGACGTCTGTCAATATAGACCACCGAGGGCACGGTTACAGCCGCCGCTCTGTATACTCATGCAGGCGAGAAAGTCAATGTCCCCAAAGATGAATTTCTGCTAACGCGCCCCCTCGTCTTAGTGAAAATTAGAATCTCTAAACTTTACAAGTTAATATCTCCACAAAAGAGATGAGAAATTAAAACATACAAACATTTTGTTCAGCTCTGTAGCCACAAATAGTTATGTGGCCAGTTTAACATTCTCAAACTGGTGAAAGCTCTTCATTAAATTAGAATATCAACTCTCATAACTTGCCTATATTCCCTTGTGTGTTGTGAACATTTAGAGGTCAACTATGTAGTTTCAAATTCCGTGTAGCAATTCAATTATTTTGCCCTGCACACATTCCATTAGGTTAACCATTAATATGATCCCCTCTGAGACTGACCACATAATGCTTACTTGTAATTAAATACATGTATACTGTACAATTTCTTCCTTACAAGCCTCGGAATGAGGAATAGATATTTCTGCATATTTCTGTATACCCTAGAAAAAAAATCCTCCCAACGCGTTTCTTTTCTCAACAATAAGATGTCATCAGGAGAGTGTACTTGTTAAGGGGAAGGTATAAGATAAAAATTAAAGTAATGAGATCCATATTGCTCAGTGGTCAGGGGTCTCAGTGCTTATAAAGTGTGGAAAAACGGGGATATCCCCTCCCACCAGCCCTCTAATCCCTCCCATAGTCCTTCTTCCCGGATTTACACATATCTCTTATCTGATTATCTTGACCCTCCCAAATGAATTCTATAGGACTGAGTTTCAACTACAAGGAAAATGCTGATGAATCTGGTATTTTACCTATGGAACATCTAATGATGTCTGTCTATTTAAGCGTAGCTATTGTCAGCGCAGTACTGTACTTTCAGAAATACTGGGACATATAACCGATCTATCCATGTATACAAATGTGAAGGCTGGAGCCACTTGACCAAATGTGTACAGTGAAGAAAATAATAATTTGATCCCTTGCTGATTTTGTAAGTTTGCCCACTGACAAAGACATGAATATGAAATAGTCTATAATTTTAAGGGTAGGTTAATTTTAACATTGAGAGATAGAATATCAAAAATAAAATCCGGAAAATCACATTGTATGAATTATATAAATTTATTTGCATTTTGCAGTAAGAAATAAGTATGTGATCCCCAAAATTCACAAAAGTCTTACAAACCCACCCGGTTGGCCTATAATATCGAGAATCAACTCCATCGCAATCATTATGTTGATTTATTTTTACAACCTTACGTTATTAAGTTACCATCTCACATTCGAGATTTCCCTTATCTTATCTCTGAATTAAAAAGATTGGAACTACCACAAAATTATTAATTTTTCATGTTGGATGTTAGTTCACTGTTTTCCAACATCAAACATCAATTGGGCCTCAAGGCTATTGAATATTATCTAAATCAGGATGAGTCACTGCCTGGCATCCAAGCTAAATATTTGTTGGATGGCATTAGATTTGTGTTGGAACATATTTTTTTGCCTACTGGAAGGTGAGGTGCTGTGCGAAGGGTACACGTTTCACTCCCAGTTATGACAAACTATTTATGGGAATGTCTGAGTCTATTCACTTTGCTCGCTCCTCCCTGCCGGAGAGTCAAATCTTGCTTTATAGAAGGTTTATAGACAACCTATTTCTTATATGGACTGGGACTCCTGAAGAGGCGCAAATGTTAACTGAAATTGTTGAGATGTTAAAGGGGTTGTATAATCCAGAAATTCATTTTTTTAAGCTAATCTGTGCTGTATTGTGATATACAACACCCCTATACATTTTGTTTTTTTTCCTCCTGCCTATCGTTCCTCCTGAATTTTACTTCATTCCCTGCACCCACCTTTTTTTTACCTAGGAAACATGGCAGCTCCCTGTGCTTTAACTAACCTCACAGCCAGAGCTGGCACTGCCCCGACCAGTGTCCAGCACTGCCCTCTGCACACTCATTGACTGTCAGTAATCTGCCCCTGCGCTGACCTCTGTCATCACTCCAGTACTGGAAATTACAGAGCAGTGTCCTGTGTCTGTTTCATGCAGCACAATCACTACACTCTACATCACATCCACAGAAGTGTGTGACAAAGTCACTGGTAAAGTGCTGAAGGGGAGATATATTTCACTACGCTTAATGGCATCAGTGATATAAAAATCAGAGGTTTTCCTCCAGCACACTAAAGGCTGGGTCTCACATAACGATACACCAGCGATCCCGACAACGATATGCACTTGTCAGGATCGCTGGTGTATCGCTACATGATCGCTGCTGAGCTGCCAAACAGGCAGCTCAGGCAGCGATCTGGGACAGCGACACTGCGGGTAACATCGCTTAGTTACCCGCAGTGTACGTGGATACCAGCGCCCTGATGCAGGGAGCTGGTATCCAAGGTACACAGCGGGTTTCCAAGCGCTGCGCGGTGCCTGGAAACCCGCTGTTTACCTTGGATACCAGCTCCCTGCATCAGGGCGCTGGTATCCAAGGTACACAGCGGGTTTCCAGGCACAGCCCCGCGCCTGGAAACCCGCTGTGTACCTTGGTGACCAGCGGATCGCTGGTCTCTCGCCTGTCACACGCAGCGATGCGTGCCTGTCAGCGGGAGACCAGCGATCAAAAAAATGTCCTGACATTTCAGCGACGATCAGCGATACCCGGCAGGGGGGCTGATCGTCGCTGAATGTCACACACAGCGATATCGCTGGTGAGCTCGGTGCTGCGTCACAAAACTAGTGACTCAGCACCGATCTCGGTAGCGATATCGCTATGTGAGACGGGCCCTTAATTGTTGTGAGGCTTAAGATAACTTGCATAATGGACGGTTTTTAATGTGGACAAACATAGAGCGGGTGGGAGGATGTCCACCTTATCTCCACCTGCAGAGCTGGCACCACCGTGTGCTGACAAGACCTATGTGATGTCACAGTCATGTGATCAGTCTGGGTTGTTGAGTTCCTGGAGAGGAACACTCCAGGAAAGTGTTTGTACACGTGGTGCCTGTTAAAGGACATTGCTAACCCTGCGTGGGCTGACCCCCACTAATGCAAGGACTGCATGTACTGCTACCATTTTGTTTTGCCCAGAAGGCCATGTTTATTTTGTGCTTAAAACTTGGTTCATGCTGTAACCAATAAACCAAGTGTTTCCTTAAAGACGCAGTGTTCCTGTGACTACCTCCGTGTGCAACTGAGTGAGCCGATATACCACAGGTGCTAGAGCAAAAAATATATCGTAACACTACTGTGAGGGTGCACAAGTAGGTTCCCAAGCCGCGTCAGTGTTGGAGAGACCCGGAACTCCAGCTGGTGCCTTACAGCCGTTGCCCTCCTTTTGGGTGTTTTACCCATACGGTATCTTCTTACCCTACAGGTCCTTGTTATTATTTGAGTGCACAGATCTCCCACCTGGGTTTCCGCTCCATACAAGGCACATATAGCCTTCCTGTCAAAAATTTATTTCTTCTAAGCAGTCGGATTGATGAAGGTCCATATTGGACCGAAACGTCTCCTGTATTCTTGACTGCAATAAACTATATTGGAATCTTCAATTAAGTTGAGTGCCACGTTTCTTAATAATACAGGTACTAGAGCGTCACATGTCTCCACATCACATCCACAGTGGTGCTAGAGCATCACGTTTCCACATCACATCCACAGTGGTGCTAGAGCTTCACATGTCCTCACATCTCATCCACATTGGTGTCAGAGTGCCACTTTTCCACACATCTACAGTGGTGATAGAGCTTCAAATGTCTACACATCACATCCACAGTGGTGATACAGCATCACATCCACAGTGGTGATAGAGCTTCACATGTCCCTACATCACATGGTGTTTCAGGGTATTACTCCTCATCAGTGCAAAGTATGAGGGGCAACACTCCGAAACACCGTGTCTGCAAATTGAGATTCTGATTCGGCTTTAATTTGATGTATTACAAGGCTTGTTAAAAGGTCGATACTGACTTGAAGGATTGCTACTTCCAGTAGGTGGCACTAGAGTTTAAGTCCTCTTCCTTTCTGAAGAGACAATTTGCAAATTTAATTTCCCAGAGGAGCACGCAAGGTGGTTAAGTCTCCTCATACTAGCATTTGTGACCTGGCATATCGCTCTTCACAATGAGAAACCTTACATGCCCATCAGAAGAAAATTGAACAATGTTCAGTGGAGGGAGTTAATAAAACTTTTTCACTGGGACCACTAATATGTTAAAACTGCCCTGACTGAAGTGAAAGTATTGGGGCCTCCTGAGAAAGTAAGAGTCTGATGTTACTAATGGAAACAATATTTTGACTATGGAGGTTGAAGGTGGAAAAATTCAAGAGATGTATAAGGAAGGCAAGGGTTGAATTTTTTTTAAAAATATGTTTTAATTGCTCCTCGAGTACACTTTTACTACGCTTTATTGACATATGAGGATACCAAATTTAAGATAGTGGTATTCACCTAGAACAAGCCCACTAGGCACGACCATATTTTAGAAAATGTCAAAATTACATTGTTTAAATGTTAGAGTTTGCCTTTGTCATACATATTACATTTACTTACAGATGGATATATTTCTAAAAATGTTAGGAGCCATTACAACTTTTTAGGTACAGCACTTACAAAAACACATCAATATATTAATGTGGGGACCAACCACACCAAAAAACACATATATACTGAATAAAGCATAAAAAGGCAAAAAAAAAATCATGCTTTATAATTTATCAACAGTCATGGAAAATTACCTACAAAAGTATAATTGAATAACTCCAATGAAGACTAAATAATTCTCCAGCCCTGACAAAGATTTGAAACATCACAATTTTTGCAGCACACATGCACAGACTACGTAAAACCCCATTTCCACTTCTCAGTGGTTGATACCTTTTAATGGCTAACTGAAAAGATGGTAATAAATTGCGAGTTTTCAAGACTACTCAGGTCTCTTCATCAGGCATAGACTAATACAAAATCTGGAAGAATCACATATTTATACACAACACAGCACAGAAATAGTTCAATAGATAAGACAAGTAACGTGAAGCAGAACTATCATTATGGCAGAGTGATAAACAGTTGTGGCCATAAATATTGGAATAGTTCATAGATAAGGAGTGTGAAAGTTTTACTGTCCTCTGATTGGGGTCTGGTTCTGTGTTGTGATGCCCCCACAAGGTCTGAGGAGCAAATTCCTTAATTGATGTAAAAAGACATAAATCCATGTGACACATTCATTCCTGCACTGACTGTGTCAAAGGTTGTCATGAGTTTATATTCCCAGACTCTTCTGTCTCTCTGAGATTTGAAGTTACCTTTTAATACAAGTAACCTCATGTCCATGGTGCTGTGATCAGGGATACAAAAATGTTTGGCCACAGGTAGATCCATTCTTTTTTCTCTTACTGTGTGGCGATGAGAATTCATCCTTGTTTTAAGCTTTTGCCCTGTCTCCCCACATACAGACCCCCCCAGTTGGACATTTAATACAAATAATTAAGTACACCATATTAGATGTGATGCAGCTGAAAGTACCTGGGATCTTACAGTCCTGATGTGAATTGAGGATCTTTATCTTGTCCATGGTCATTATAAATGGACAGGTTTTACATTTTTTCTTGTTGCAAGGAAAGGTTACACTCCCTTTTAGCCATGTGCTTTATTTCTATCTTCCTGTGTTCTCTTGCTCATACACATCAGTCCCTCTATATTTCCCTCTCCCATGAACAGCTCACATGCACTCCTCACCTTCCTGAAAAACCTCAGCCCATCTTGCCCAAACACATAGCAAAAAAAACCGTCTTACACTTCCAATAACTACTTGCTCTTTATCTTCCTACTCCTACTGATTTCGAGGGGCACCTCCCCCAACCCCAGTCCACCATCCCCCAACCTCAACCCTTACCCTACCTCACATCGAAACCTTACTAACCTTGTTAACATTTGTTGCACTCCTTCATCTCCTTCTTTCAATTGTGCCCTCTGGAACCCACGGCCTGTATGTAACAAACTTCCTTTCCTGCACAACTACTTTATGACCAATTCTCTTAATCTGTTGGCCCTCACTGAAACCTGGATTCAGGATTCTGACACTGTCTCCCCTACTGCTATTTCCCATGGTGGCTTACAATTCTCCTATTCCCCGAGACCCACAAACAGACCTTGTGGTGGAGTCGGCATACACCTGTCCCCACAATGCACCTTCAAGGTCATTCCCCCAGTTTCATCACTCTCATGGCCTTCTTTTGAGGTTCACACCATCAGGCCCTTCCATCCCCTCTCACTCAGAGTAGCGCTCATATATCGGCCCCCAGGCTCACCCACCCAATATCTTGACCATTTCTCAGCCTGGCTGCTGCATTTCATGTCCTCAGAACTACCAACCCTTATCCTGGGAGACTTCAACATCCTCATTAAGGCCTCTTTCACACTTCAGTTGTTCGACGTCAGTTAAAATCCGCCAAAGCGTGAAAAAAACGGATCCGCAGTAAAATTGCAAAAACGGATGCAACGGATCCGATTTTAAGGCGGATCCGTTGTGAACTTTTCAACCCGGAAAATGCATTGTACGCATGTCTGGAACGGAGGAGAGAGAGAGAACACACCCCGGACTGTGTTCTGAGCATTTTCTATGGAAGGAACACCCCAGACTGTGTTCTGAGAATTTTCTATGGAAGGAACGGATTCCGCTGGCGGATTCCGTCAAAAACGGATGAACACAGATCCGCCACCCATAGGCGTCCATTATACAAAACGGCGGACGCAGCGGATCAGTCATGGTCTGCCTTTTCGACGCACACAAAAAACTTCCCAGTGGTTTTCAAAAACCGACGGATGCCAAAATTATGACGGATCCGTCATTTCACGGATCAAATGGACGCCCATCCGTCAAAATCCGTCACTAATGCAAATCAATGGCAAAAAACTGATCCGCCAAAAAAAGGCAGATCCGTTTTTTGACGCTTTGACGGATTTTGACTGACGTCACACGACTGAAGTGTGAAAGGGGCCTAACAGCCACTTCCACATCTGCATCCCAGCTTCTATCACTAACCACTTCTCTCGGCCTCTCACAGATCTCAACCTCTGAAAACAGGGGCGCACCTACCATGAGGCGAGTTGAGTACTCTGCCTCAGGCGGCGGTGCCTCCCTCAAGATAGGGGGCGGCAGATTCTCCTTTACTGCATCTGCTCCTGTTGCTCATGGATTGCTGCTCTGTGTGCACAGGACCTGTGATGACATCACAGGAGGGGAGAAGTCAGGCGTCACGTGATCAGGGGCCGCCCTCAGTGTATGCAGGACTCTGCTGTGCTGGTTGTCATGGTGCTGGATGAGGGAAGTATATGTGTGGGGTCAGGAGGGGTTTACAGTGTGGATATAGCAGAGCCGTGTGTGTTCGGGGTGCACGGATTGGAGCCGCGTGTGTATGGGGTGTGCGGAGCCCTGTGAGTACGAGGTGTGTGGAGTGAAGCCGCGTGTGTACGAGGTGTACAGAGCCCTGTGTGTATGAAGTGTACGGAGCGGAGCCGTGTGTGTACGAGGTGTACAGAGCAGAGCCGCGTGTATATGGGGTGTGCGGAGAGGAGCCACGTGTATACAAGGTGTACGGAGCGGAGTCATGTGTGTACAAGGTGTACGGAATGTAGCCCTGTGTGTATGAAGTGTACGGAGCCATGTGTGTACGAGGTGTGTGGAGCAGAGCCGTGTGTGTATGAGGTGTGCGGAGCCGTTCGTGTACGAGGTCGGTGTATCGTGGGGAGCATTCATACCTCACAACCGTCCCAGATCCAGCAGGACTGTCTCGATTTTGAGAGTCTGCCCCGATGTCCCGGGCGGGAGCTTACTTTTCCCGTGGACACAGGAGTACACGGCGGAGCCCCGAGGAGCACTTTAAAACTTGCACGTGACGTTCCACCGGAAGTGACGTGCTGGAAGCTGACCGGAAATGAGATAATTTGGGGAGGAGATTGTGACGGAACCATGGAGGCACTTCAGGCAATGCTTCAGATCCATCACTGTGTCCTCCTCCGCCATCGTGGACAGCGAGATAGCCTTGGAATCGGGGATGCCGGCCATGTGAGCGGATCATGATATGTCTTGCAGTGGGAGGCTCAGGTGTGCATTACAATGGGAACCAAGCTGCTGTAGTATCTTTATAGAATCTTTCTTTCTCTCTCTGTTCTTTCTTTCCCTCTCTAATCTTTCTTTCACTCTCTGTTTCTTTCTCTCTCTCTCTGTTCTTTCTTTCTCTCTCTGTTCTCCCTTTTCTCTTTCTCTCTCCTTTCTGTCTCTCTGTTCTTTCTCTGTTCTTTCTTTCTTCTTTCTCTCTCTGTTCTTTCTTTCCCGTCTTTCTTTCTTTCTATATTCTTTCTTTCCCCTCTTTCTTTCTCTCTGTACTTTCTGTCACGGGCTGGACTAAGTTGGAGTCTATATTATTGCAACCACTAGGGGGCACGGAGGCAGATAGCGTAGTCAGGTGGCAGCCGGGGGTCGGTACACAGGAGAGGCAGTTCGGTAGCAGAGGATCAGGCAGATAACGTAGTCAGGTGGCAGCCAGGGGTCGGTACACAGGAGACAGCAGTAAGGTATGAGGAGAAGCAGCAGGAGGAAGAGCTTGACTAGAGGCTGGAAGCACAATAATCTCGCAATGCAACAATCACAAGGCCAGATTTATATAGGGCATGTAATTAGCAATCAGAGGGCCAATTAGAGAACAAAGGGTGGAGCCGATCAGGAACAACAGTCACTGGTATCTGGGATTTAGCAAGGAACTGTCCAGCTGACTGAATAGCACAGGAGGTAGAGCTGCTGGATTGTGGACAGGATGTACTGGGTTCAATTCCTGACAGTACTCCCCTCCTTCCAGGATGGCCTCTGGACATCTCAGGGTCTGGTTTATCCGGATACCTCTGATGAAAGGCTCTTTTAAGTCTAGAAGCATGAACGTTGTCCTCTGGTTCCCAAGAATTTTCTTCCGGTCCATAACCTTTCCATTGCACCAGATACTGTAAATTACCTCTAAATCTCCTAGAGTCCAGAATGCTGTCCACGATATATTCTTCTTCACCATGAACCTTTTCTGGTGGAGGAGGTGGCTGAGTTCTTCCCGGAAATGGATTCTCACAGAATGGTTTGAGTAAGCATACGTGGAATACTGGGTGAATTTTCAGATTGCTAGGAAGTTTCAAACGGAAAGCAACTTGGTTAATATGTACCGAGATTTGAAAAGGTCCTGTGAATTTTTTACCCAATTTAGCAGATGGTACGTGAGTTTTCAAATTTTTAGTGGACAGCCAAACCTTGTCACCCACCTGAAAAGTAGGCGGGGCTCTCCGATGTCTATTTGCTGCTTTTTTATAGTCCTCCTGGGCCTTCTGCAACATCTCAATTAATTTCTTCTGAGTCTCCTGCAATTTTGCAAGTCTGTCGGTAACAGCAGGGATGGAAGTGTTAGGAATCATCACTGGATGCAAGCCATAGTTACCATAAAATGGACTTTGAGATGTAGAACTGTGTTTCGAATTGTTATAAGCAAATTCAGCTGTCGATAAATAGTCCACCCAGTCATCTTGAAGGTATGAAATAAAGCAGCGGAGGTATTGTTCGAGAGTCTGGTTAGTCCTTTCCGTCTGGCCGTTGGATTGAGGATGGAATGCAATAGACAAATTAACAGTCACTCTCAGAACTGTACAGAAGCTTTTCCAAAACCTTGATGTGAATTGCACCCATCTGTCAGAGATTACATTGTCAGGAATTCCATGCAGCCTAAATACCTCTGTAACCATAAACTCTGCGGTTTGTTCAGCTGTAGGAATCCCTTTAGTTGGGATGAAGTGGGCCATTTTTGTGAGTCGATCCACCACAACAAGGATCACAGTCATCTCTTTAGAAGGAGGTAGAACCACAATAAAATCCATTGAGATTGATCCCCAAGGCCTGGATGGAATTGGAAGGGGTTGAAGAAGTCCTAACGGAGAAGATTGTGGTATCTTGTTTCGTGCGCATGTTAAGCAGGAGGAAACATATTTCTTCACATCGTTCAAACAACTAGGCCACCAAAATGAACGAAGCAGTAGTTCTTGGGTCTTCTTAATTCCAGGGTGTCCTGAAAGTTTAGAATCATGGACTAGTTTGAGAACTTCCAGTCGCACAGCTCCAGGAACATATATTCTGTGGTTCAGCATCCAAAATCCATCCTTAAAAGAGAGATTGACATCTTTAGGAGGATAGTCAAGAAAAGGGTCATCTTGGTATCCATCTTTAATCTTGGTATAAAAATTTTTAGAGTCCAGTATTCCCAAAAAAATGTTTAGGGTATAGAATGGTATCATCAGAGTTTGACCCCTCCTGAGGTTCAGAAAAAATCCTGGGCAGTGCATCAGCCTTGCCATTTTTTGATCCAGGCCGATAGGAAATTATAAAATTAAATCTGGAGAAAAACAAGGCCCATCGTGCTTGTCTTGCAGACAATCTTTTAGCTGTACGGATGAACTCCAGATTTTTGTGGTCAGTGAGGACCGTCACTGGATGAGTGGCACCTTCCAAAAGGTGTCTCCATTCGGAGAAGGCAGCTTTAATGGCTAACAGTTCTTTATTTCCGATATCATAGTTCTTTCTGCAGATGACATGGTGTAAGAAAGAAATGCACATGGGTGAAGCTGCATCTTGTCTATAACTCGCTGAGATAACACGGCTCCTACAGCAGAGTCTGAGGCGTCCACTTCCACAACAAAAGGCAATTCCGGATTTGGATGGATTAGTATGGGTGAGGAAGTAAAAAGAGTTTTTAATTTGTCAAAAGCCTCCTGTGCCTCAGAAGACCAAAAAAATGCCTTGCTTTTCTTCGTAAGTTAGGTGATTGGTAAGATGATCCTTGAGAAGTTTTTTATAAATCTTCTGTAGAAATTGGCAAAACCTATAAAGCGCTGAACGTCCTTTAAATTTCTTGGAGTAGGCCAGTCAACTATCGCATTGATTTTGCTAGAATCCATGCTCAGACCTTCTGGGGAGTTGATATATCCTTAAAATTGAATCTTGGATTGCTCAAACTCACACTTTTCGAGTTTGATGTAGAGATGGTTCTCCTGTAGACGTTCCAAGACTAATTGGACTTGCCTGCGATTTTCCTCCAAGGTATCTGAAAATATAAGAATGTCATCCAGATAAGCAACAACAAATTGGTCCAAGAAATCTCGAAAAACATCGTTGATGAAATGCTGAAAGGTGGCCGGGGCGTTACTAAGGCCAAAGGGCATGACCAGGAACTCAAAATGTCCATATCTTGTTCTGAAGGTGGTTTTCCACTCATCCCCTGGGCGAATCCGTACGAGATTGTACAGTCATGGCCAAAAGTTTTGAGAATGACACAAAT
>VIAB01002954.1:83837-104020 GCA_009801035.1 Oophaga pumilio | reverse complement strand
GAAACGCATCTAAAAACGCAAAGTGTGCACATGGCCTAAGAGGTAAAGTGGTAACGTCAAAATACCAGATGAAAAATTTAGAGGACAAAAAGAATCTCCAAATCAATACAAATTTTATTAACAAAAATCCATACAAAACATGCAAAGCACTTACATGGGACAGCAGGTAAATATGGACAGGTGCAAAATATGAAAGAATGGAAATAAATCATGCACCATAAAGAGAAACCAGCGTCTCACAGAGTACATCCGCAACATAACAGTCTGCAACTAAGAGTAATAGTGGTAAGGATAAAGATGGCCCAAAAATGGTAACCCTGCACTTAAACTTGGAAGGAAAGGGGCTGTAACCATATAAACAGCTAATGAAATAAGATGATCTAAATGGAAATGACCAGCCTTCCAAGACGGCAGGGAGCAGCAATGAGCTGACACGGGCACAAGATTTTATGCAGACATTTATGTAGGCAATAAATTCAGACATGGTGCGTCTGTGAGAGATATGAAGGACACGTGAGACGCGCTGAGCCTCGACACGCATTTCACCGCCTATGGCTTCGTCAGGAGGCGTGGCCAGTTAAAAGAGGTCATGGGTATTTATGAGGAGGAAAGCAAATTCACCAGGGATGCTGGTCCGTCGGGATAAGCCAACGGTCCTCAAACTTCAGGGAACTGAAGGCAGTAGAGGAGGTACTCAGGACCACAACATGACAACAATTGCCCACCTTCGTCATCAAGGAAGTGCAAGATATGAGGACCTGAAGATGATTTCAGCCAGAATATTCTCGTGGTCAGAAGAACACCTCTCCCTGTCTGCTCTGCACATACTTGTAAAAGGAACAGTAAACATACTTGCCCATTTTCTCAGCAGAACAGAAATCCATCCAGGGGAATGGAGTCAAGACCCTGAGGTCTTTCAGATACTGACCAGAAGGTGGGGCCATCCAGAGATAGATCTCTTCGCAAGTGACCAGTACGCAATGGCGGATCAATATTTTTCACTAAATCCAGCCGATCCTTGCTTAGGCGTAGATGCGTTAGCTCACCCATGGAGATTCAAACTGGCGTATGCCTTCCTGTTGTTAACGTTTTGGAGACGACTTCGGAGCTGAAGCTCCCTCTGGTGGTTGCTGAGGGTATTGAACCTATGTTGAATACTAAGAGTCCTACACCTGCAGATAACGAGTGGTTGTCAGGTGGTACTGACTGGCCTGATATAAGTGAGCTGACCTCCCATGATCCTCACTGGTGATCAATTGTGCTTCCTGGTCTAGGTTGGAATTCAGCTTGCTTTCCTGCTGTCTCCTGCTTGCTTTCAGATAAGTCTCTTTTAGCTTTTTGTCTTCAGCCGGGTCCCCTTTGGGGGGCTTTGGCTGGTCTCCGTTCGTTTTTTGTATTTGTTCATTTGCTCAGTTCTTGTGATATTTTACTGCTGGGTAGCTATGTGTCCACACCAGAGATCTGATATAGGTGGTGGAGACCGTTTGATCTCAGTGTTTTTGGATTCAGAAGTGTTGGAGTTTTTCCTAGGGTTTTTCTGGGTTGCAGACAGTATTCTCTCCTGTGCTGTCCTATCTAGACAGTTTTGGGCCCCAGCGTTTGCTCAATCTATTTTCTGTCTGTGTTCGTATTTTCATCTTGTCTAACCGCCATTATATGTTTGGGGGCTTCCTACTCTTTTGGGGTCTACTCCAGGGCAGTTAGCTTTCCTCCTTCCATCTCCATCTTCAGGGATAGCTATCTCTCCGGCTGTGCCGAGGCGTCTAGGACCACCGTAGGTACGCTCCACGGCTGCTTCTAGTTGTGCAATTAGTTTAGGGGTCTGCAACCTATTAGTTTCCAACCTCTCTGGTGTTAGGCTGCCTAAGCGGTTTTTTGCTCCTGCCTCCTCAGCTACCAAAACATAACACCTTCACTCCTATACCAATCCTGCCAAGGGTTCTACAGGAAACAAGATTGAAAAGGGTCAAGATCATCCTGGTAGCACCATTCTGGCAAAAAAAGAAGCTGGTTCGGTGCCCTGTCCAACTTAAGTATAGAGGGATTGGAAGCACTACCCCTGATCAGAAGCCTCCTCCACCAGGGACCAATCTTCCATTCGTATCCTAGGAAGTTACATCTGAGTGCCTGGGTTCTGAGTTCTGAATCCTGAAGACCAGAGGATTGTCAAAAAGGGTTATTAGGATAATACAGAAAAGCAGGAAAGCAAATACATTCTATATACCAGAAGATATGGAACTCCTTCATCACATGGAGTACACCCGAACAACCTGACTCACTCCAACCAAACATGGCACGGGTCCTGGATTTCCAGCAAGAGTGACTAGAGAAGGGTCTCAGACCTAGTACCCCCAAAGTCCAGGTGGCGGCTATAAGTTCTTACTTTGACTGGACGTTAGCTGACCACCGATGGGTTAGAAGATTTATGACAGAAGCATCTCACTTACGTACAAGAACTATAAATTTAGTACCTTCCTGGGACCTCAATATTGTACTAAAAGGGCTCACACTACCACCCTTTGAGCCCTTGTCATCTATAGATGTAGACAAGCTCTCCTGGAAAACAGCCTTTCTTGTAGCAATAGATACAGCCAGGAGAGTGGACGAATTACAGGAACTCTCAATCAATGAACCCTACATGAGAATCCTACAGGACTGACCTATTCTGCGACTGGACCTGTCATTTCTTCCTAAAGTGGTCTCCACAGGTCCCAGGAGATAATTCCCTCCTTCTATCAAGACCCAGGAAATAAGGAGGAAGAAGAGTTTCACACTCTGGACGTTCGGAGAATGGTGTTCCGCTATCTTCAGGAGACGGAGAAAACTAGGAAGGATCAAAACCTGTTTGTTCACCTTCGAGGACAGAATAAAGGGAAGAAGACTTCCAGATCCACGATCGCCAACTGGATCAAGAGAGCAATCTATGAGATGTATCACATCCAAGGCCTTCCACCAGCAGAGAAATTTACTGCTAACTCTACTAGAGCGACATCTGTCTCCTGGGCCGAGAAAGACAGTGCTTCTATTGAGCAGATATGCAGAGCTGCTAACTGGTCTTCAGTCCATAGATTTTACAATCATTACAGGCTAGACCTGATGTCTGTCGAGGACTTGGCCTTCGGGAGAAAAGTGCTCCAGGCTATAGTACCTCCCTAACATTACTCTTGGGTACTGCTCCAGTGTGCTGGCGTGGGGGGTTACTAGAGAAAATAGAATTAAACTTACCGGTAATTCGGTTTCTAGTAACCCACCATGACAGCATGGGTAAATCTCTCCCTTTGCTTAATTTTCATTTTCTCAGATAAAGAGAATAAAATTATAATTTGAAGCAATCTTACTCCTGTGGTCCTTTATAATAACACTGAGGGGAGGATGTGGGAGGGGTTATTTAACCTCTTTGTTATTTCCTGTCCCTATTAGGAAAGGGGTAACATCCTCCGGTGTGCTGTCGGAGTGGTTTACTAGAAACCGAATTAACGGTAAGTCTAATTCTGTTTTTTTCCCCAAAAGTGCACCGCCCCTCAGGGAGGCAGGAGGTAGCACCCTCGGTGGGTGCCTTCCCTGCCTACCCCTCGTCCTAACCTTGGTCCATATCCAAACCATAAAATACAACCGTATATACAATTTGAAGACCGATTCTTAGCTGCAATGAGCAGCCTGCATAGATTATCGTGCTCTCAGGGCCTGCAGCCTTGTCTCCCATCAGCACATATGGAACGTCATTGGTTGGCATTTGCAAAGGAAGCTGCCAGCAGCGAATCCTGATGATTTGTGTGTCCAAGTATATTCAGTCCGGCAGAACATTCCTCAGACACTCTTTAATAACCTCTGATACAATGGCATGTACAGGGATTTTCGCGTGTATATTTGTAAATTTTGTCACCATTTTTTCATATCACCAATATCTCTATCTAAACCAAACAAATGAAGTTTCACTCTATCCGTCCTGTCAATTCCATAAAATAGTGGTGCTCTATATCTTGGCAATTCTTTGTTTTGGAGTCTTTACTATTCACCCCTTTCATCTTCCAAGAGCCATAACTTTTTTATTTTTCCATCAACATAGCAATATGAGGGCTTGTTTTTTTGCAGGATGATTTAGAATTTTGAATGTTAGGTGTCAAGTTCCCGCCTCTGCACAGGGGGAACCTCGAGCCATCTCCGCTGCGGTCTCCCATTCTTCTCCTGCCGCAGTGGTTCCTGCTCAGCAGAGATGTCAGTCCCAGCGTCTTGCTCAGTCTCATACTGCTACCTTTCTGGGTTCTGCCATTTTAGCCAGTACTGGTCAGCAGCGAGCAGATGACTTTGGGACTAAGTCCTGCTTTTCCCCTTCTGAGCATACCCAAGGTAAGATCTCTCATTGGAGATCAAGGGTCACATGCTCAGGTACTGCAGCAACTCCCATTGGTCCTCCAGGAAGTTCCTGAAGCTGCTCGAGTTCTGGGGCAGGCTTCCATTGGTTCGTTCTGGAAGGTCTTGCAGTTGCTGCGGCTATAAAAGGGTTGCATGGCCGCACAGCCATGCGCTAGTATCAATTCTGTTATGTGCTTTGCGTCAGTGTGGTCATGTACGCATGCGGTTAGGGCTCGGCTGAAATAAGCCCCTAGAATACCGGCACCTCCGGTGAGGAGTTTTGTATGCACGTGTTCAGGGCTTGGCTGAAATAGCCTCTAGAATACCGGCTGCTCCGGTGAGGAGTTGGTTGTTTGCGTTACTGTTGCATGACCACGGACTGCTATCCGCTCTGCAGTTATCTGTGTGCTCCTGTGGGGTTAACTACCACAGCGACTCTGTGGAGTAACAGAGTTCGGTCTTACCGCCATATAGTGCCACAACTTCTATATCAGCGACTCTGTGGAGTAACAGAGCTCGCTTATACCGCCATATTGTGCCATCTTACTAGCAGCAGGCTCTGCCTGCACGGTGGACCCCGGGCTGCGAACGCACCTATTATTTATATTTATTTGGTGCGTTCCGCCAGCCCTAACATTGAATGGAACCGTTAATTTTACCATATAATGTATTGAAAAATAGGGGGAAAAAATCTAAGTGGGGAGAAATAGTGTAAAATAATGCACTTCTGCTCTGGCTTTTTGTATTTATGGAATTCATTGTGCTGTAAAAATGACTAGGAAATATGATTGCCACAAAAATGTCTGCTTTTTGTTGAGCCATGGTATCCAATTACTGTACGTTGTAGAAGGGGCCTAGGTAATGTAGTAGGACGCTCATCCATCCGACAGATACAAGACATCCTATCAATAAGCCAAGAGTCCCAGATGGGGAATACCCTTGAGTACTGAATACCTTGAGAGGTCTTAAAGAGTCCATATTACAGCGGATGAGGCTGACTCATTGGCAGAAGGAGGACTTGCAAAATATATTTGACTAATGTTATCACTGGTTGCTGTGTATGACCTGCACAATAAGAAGATACTAGCTCTAGTACAGGTTTTTTTTTTCACTTTTAAAACTCCCTTCATTTTTCACCGTGATTCTTTGACTAAAGTTTTTTTGTGATATTTTTAATTTAATAAGTTTTTATTAAGAGCTGTGATTTTTCTTTCTACATGGAATCCTTTTGTAATATATTGTGTACATTTCTGCTATGTTTCCCTTTTGTGATGAAAATGGTGCAAAATTGGAAAGTAATGAGCTAACCTTTTTTACACATTTTCTATTTATCTGTAAATTTACCCTGACATCACATAAATTTAACACATAAATTGCAATAGAGATGAGCAGATTGATCCACCGAAGATACACTTTGAGTCGCCAATTTGCAGGTCCCTACAAATTTGAAAACTTTGCATTTTGATTTGCAAGTAGAGATAAGCTGATCGCTTCTCGCTACCCCGGTCCTTGGTCCAGGTCAGTGCTCTCTGACAGTGCACAGGAGCTGCGCACTTTGGAATCCCATGCTTGGCTTGTGATTTGCCGAGATTGCGAGACGTCACCTATGCGCCAAACACTGCACAGGTGACTTCACGCCTGGCCGGCAAATCAAACGTTGCAGAGGGGATCCCATAAACTCAGTTAATTTGCACTGCTCCTGTAAACGGCCAGAAAGTACTGACCTGTCATCTACTACACTGAAGATTTTATCCTCCTTGTTATAATTTATGTGACTAAAATTTGATCTTCACGGAATCAGTTGAGCTGGACATTTCTCTTTTTCTTGGAAGCTTTCTCATAATGCTTTGCTGTTAGCACATCACTTGGTCTAGCGCATCAATAAGGAAGGACTATAACAGCCACTATAAAAGATAAGGACTGGCCAAGTAGCGCCATTTTAGGATTTTTCAGCTTATAAATGGGAGGTCAGAACATACAGCTCACTTTTAGGGATAGAAAACTGACGTTAACATCATTCTACTGGTCAGTATGATTATGGCAAAACCAAATTTATATTGTGGACTAAAATCAATAAAAAACTGAAATAATTAGTTTTTGTTGCTCTGGCGGATGCTGGCCGTATAGAAGAACTGTCACTTGCCATACACCCGCACCCGACATGTGACTTACTGGTGCATCACACGTCAGAAAGGATACAGGGCATCCCTTTACATATTCTCTATTGGTTATTATTGACATGATAAAACTGAGTCCAACGGTTCTAAACCCTACCCTCCATGGAGAATGAGTCAGTACAAGGGGCTCTTGTTCTGATGGACCCCATCTAACCTTATAGTAAATGATTCAATCCAAAACTCATAAATAACATATATCTTTATTGTTTTACAGGCTTTTCTCCTTTAAGTTCAAACAATCTCTCTTATTGTGAAATAATATTCTTTGCTATTGTAAACAAAATAAATGTTACGACTTTCATTAATGAGTGATTCATTTCTAAGAGGATCTAACTATATTACTACAGTTCCAATAGCAGCTAGTGACAGATTATATTACTCAGAAGCAACAATATTACAATTTAACAAAACAGTCACACATGGAATACCCTAAAGCACAAACTCCTGAGGTGATGAAGAAATGACGTCTGTTCTATCTACCTAAGACTTTATTGACATAAGTGGATTACGGTCATATGGCACACACGTAGCTGTAATACTCCTATGTTCCTAAACGCTAATAATGAAGCTCTCACTTTATGCATTTAAAGGGAAGCCGTGAGCAAGTTTTGCTATGAAATCTGAGGAGAGCATGAGGTAGGGTTAAAACACTGAATTCAGCTTGTCACTTGTCAGGCTGTGTGCTGTTGCTTATTTACAATGAATGTTTTATCACCAGGACATTATCATTGCCCAAACCAGCTGTCTCATGCCAAGGCCACCATCTTCTGATAATCCGCTCACTGGCAATATACTATATACATACAGAACCTGGTCTGGGCAGGGTTAGCTTTCTCAGCTCTGCTGCATACTGCCTCTAAGAACTCTGATTATGTCAGAACTGCTGCACCCACTAAACTAAGTGATACATCATTGGAATCGGTCTATTTTCCTACATTATGCTTCTCTCAGAAGAATTAGCAAAAACCTGATGACAGATTACCATTAACCAGCCAAATTGTATCTGAAAATGTATCTCAATGTGTAAATGCTTTAGAGGCTTATTGGAGATAAGCACAGGGACTAGGGCAACAACAACAAATATGGCATGGCTGTTTACACTTAGATGATGAAGCAAGTTGTGTGTTTGTCTCCTTTGGTAATAGACTTCAGAGGTTTAGTTCTATAAAGCAATGCACAATTAATATTTTAAATACTCTAGCTCATAAAGGGTTTGTCCACTATCTGGACAATGACACAGTGCCCCATGTAACATACTAACAGCATCTACTCACCTCCCGAACCAGCACCGTTCCAGCAATTTTGGCGCAGTTTCTGTCAGTGCTCATGTGACATTATGTCACATGGGTGCTGCAGCCATTTCCCTTGGATAAAATAGTTTGGAACAAGTGAGCGCTGCAAATTCTCAGTGACTGCAGTGCTCACATAACAATGTCACGAGAGCACCCACAAGCACAGCGCTGGTCCGGGAGGTGAGTATATGCTGATTTTATTTTACATGAGGTTTTTCACTACTTTTTCATTGATTATCTATCCTTAACCCCTTAACGACCGCCGATACACCTTTTAACGGCTGTAGTTAAGGGTACTTAAACCACAGTGCCGTTAATTAACGGCACTGAGGAAAAGCCTATAGCGCCCCCCAGAGTTATTAACCGTATAACAGCGACCACAAAAAAAAAATCCAATGTGCCATTTAATTTCTCTCTCCTCTGATGTGATTGCACATCAGAGGAGAGAGAAATTGGGTCCCCGATCCCCCTCGTACCGCCCGGTGGTCCTTGGGCCCTCCTGCCTCCTCCGGTGGGCGCCGCCGTCTTCCAGTCAGAAAATGGCTGGCGCATGCTCTGTGTGCCCGCCGCGATCTGCCGGGGGGGGCGATTTTCTCCGGGGTCTCGGCTGCCGGGGGTAGTCGAGACCCCAGAGAACATGATTCGGGTCGGTTTCTACAAACCCAGAGGTTGTGATCGCCGTTATTAACAGTATAATGGTGACCGCAAAAAAAAAAAAAATCCGATGTGCCATCTAATTTCTTTCTCCTCTGATGTGATCGCACATCAGAAGAGAGAGAAATAGGGTCGCCGATCCCCCCCGTACCTCCCGGTGGTCCTCCGGCCCTCCTGCATCCACCAGTGGGCGCCGCCATCTTCTTCCAGTCAGAAAATAATGGGCACTTGCGCAGTGTGCTCGCCGCGATCTGCCGGCCGGCACCCGGCAACAATAGGAAGATTTTTCCTATTGGTTCATTTTGGTCACTGTGATAAATGCTATAACAGTGATCAAAATAAAAAAAAGTAGTAAATAAACTCCCCTTTATCACCCCCTTAGGGAAAAATAATAAAATAAAGAAAATATATTTATTTCCATTTTTCCATTAGGATTAGGCTAAAGTGAGTTGGGCTAAAGTTTTAGGGTTAGAGTTAGGCTAAAGTGAGTTGGGCTAAAGTTTTACAGTTAGGGTATGGGTTAGGGTTGGGATTATGATTGGAATTAGGGTTAGGGTTGGGATTAGGGTTAGGTTTGTGGTTAGGGTTAAGGTTAGGGTTGGGATTAGTGTTAGGGTTGTGGCTAGGGTTAAGGTTAGGGTTGGGATTAGTGTTAGGGTTGTGGTTAGTGTTATGGTTAGGGTTGAGATTAGGGTTAGGGGTGTGTTGGGGTTAGGGTTGGCATTAGGGTTAGGAGTATGTTGGGGTTAGGGTTGTGATTAGGGTTAGGGTTGGGATTAGAGTTAGGGGTGTGTTAGGGTTAGGGCTGGCGTTAGAATTAGGAGGTTTCCACTGTTTAGTTACATCAGGAGGTCTCCAAATGCGACATGGCGCCCACCATTGATTCCAGCCAATTTTGCATTCAAAAAGTCAAACGGTGCTCCCTAGCTTCTGAGCTCTGCCATGCGCCCAAACAGTAGTTTACCCCCACATATGGGGTATCGGCATACTCAGGACAAATTGCACAACTTTTGGGGTCTAATTTTTCCTGTTACCCTTGTGAAAATAAAAATTTGAGTGCAAAAAGATCATTTTTGTGGTAAAAATAAGATTTTTTAATATTCACAGCTCTGTTATAAACTTCTGTAAAGCACTTGGGGGTTAAAAGTGCTCACCACAGATTTAGATAAGTTCCTTAAGGGGTCTAGTTTCCAAAATGGTGTAATTTGTGAGGGGTTTCCACTGTTTAGGCGCATCAGGGGCTCTCCAAGCGCTACATGGCATCTGACCTCAATTCCAGCCAATTCTTCCCTTCCAAGCTCTGCCGTGCGCCCAAACAGTGGTTTATCCCCACATATGGGGTATCAGCGCATTCAGAAGAAATTTCACAACAAATTTTGTGATTCATTTTCTCTTTTTACACTTGTGAAAATAAAAAAAATGGTTCTGAAGTAAAAATGTTTGTAAAAAAAGTTAAATGTTCATTTTTTCCTTCTATATTGCTTCAGTTCCTGTGAAGCACGTAAAGTGTTAATAAACTTCTTGAATGTGGTTTTGAGCACCTTGAGGGGTGCAATTTTTAGAATGATGTCACTTTTATGTATTTTATGTCATTTACACCCCTCAAAGTGACTTTAATGTGAGGTGGTCCCTAAAAAAATGGTTTTGTAAATTTTGTTGTAAATATGAGAAATCGCTGGTCAACTTTTAAGCCTTATAACTTCCTAACAAAAAAAAATGTTTCCAAAATTGTGCTGATGTAAAGTAGACATGTGGGAAATGTTATTTATTAAGTATTTTGTGTGACATATCTCTCTGATTTAAGGGCATAAAAAATAAGTTTGAAAATTGCAAAAATTTCAAAATTTTTGCCATATTTCCGTTTTTTCATAAATAAACGCAAGTTATATCGAAGTAATTTTACTACTAACATGAAGTACAATATGTCATGATAAAAACAATCTCAGAATCAGCGGGATCTGTTAAAGCGTACCAGAGTTATAACCTCATAAAATGACAGTGGTCAGAATTGAAAAATTGACTTGTTCATTAAGCTGCAAATTGGCTCTGTCACTAAGGGGTTAAGCTAGGTCATCAATGTCTGATCGGTTGGGGTCTGGTACCCTCGCCGATCAGCTGTTGACAGTGGCACTGGCCGTAATGGCTCCATCTTCTGATAGTGGCTGTGTCATTGCACATCCACCTCTTATTATTCAAATCAATCAGAAGTGGATGTGCCGTACCCTGCTGTGGCCATTACCAGAAGATGGAGCAGCTCTGCAGTCAAGCAGTTGCAGCTTGCCACATCCACTGAGAACAGCTGATCGGCGTGGGTGCCAGGTATCGGATCCCGAGCAATCAGACATCGATGGCCTATCCTAAAGATGGATCATCAATGAAAAAGTAGTGGCCAACCCTTTTAATTTTAGGCCTTTAATAAGTACTGTAAATAATGTATCCTAACATATATACATAGTTACAGACTGTCTTTACTGTAATACAGTTAAGTGACTGCTTCTATTTTGGCACAAACATCAAACTAAGATAGCTATAATTTCATGAAAACCGTCTTGAAATTGTAGAAACATAATTCAGCCTGCCTACAAATCATTAGGGGACTACTGAATTTATTTGGATGTATTTGTAGATTGTAAAAATAAAAGAAAGTTGGCATGTTTGAACTCTATGTTGTCAATTTACTAAAAATGCCTAATTTTTGGGCAGAGCAAATTTAGATTAGACAGTCTAAAATGTACCACACTTCTCCATCACAGTGGCTCATGCTGGATGATCAATTTGGCACATCATTAGAAACCTTTGTTGAACGTAGTCACCTATTAGCTTACCTTGCGCGTGAAATTTATGTCAAAATTTTGGCTTAATTCTAGCTCACAGTGTTACTTGTTATTTGGAAAAAGCCCACCTGCTATCCACCAAGTTACACCCTCTTAGCAAGCAAAGCGCAAAAAGTGTTTCAAGTGTAGAAATAAATGTGTAGTACAGCACAAATTGCTCAAGAATTCTCGAGCATTTAGCTTAGTAATTCTTCCCTCATGACTATTTCAGTTAGTCCTAAATAAGGTAGCAGTTTTATTACTAGAAATAGTAGTAGATGTTACAAAGTTTTATCCCAGTTTTTTTTCATTTTTGGTTTGCTGAATTTTTGAAAAGGTGTTTCAGAACGTCTTACATCGGTGCCAACACTCAGACTTGAGTAGTACTACACAAAGACTCTTAAGGGCTGATTTTCTTTGTATGTTTATAGCCCTCATGGAGTGCAATCAAGCAAAACATTAGGGAATCTGACAACTTGCTTTCATGTTGACATTCTTCAATTAATCAATGAGATTTTTCAACAGGAGCAGAAAAGCAACATAAGGATATATAAGGATGGGGAATGTGAATTCCAAAATCTGTTGTATATAATTTCTGATAAAAGTAGAATGGGCCATGTACATAAGAGACTATATAGTATTTCAAAATTAGGTGCTGTTATAGCTGAATATTCCCCTTATAATAGACACCTTTACAAACATTGGCTTTTATGTAGAAGTTTTGCCCAGTTGGATATGACGTTGTACTTTGTATATATAGGCTCAGTATTTTGGGGTATACAAACAGTTAAAACCCATTGGAGAGGGGAGGGATACATTAAAGCATATATCTGGGACTTTGTAACAAAAAAAGTGCCTAAGCACTAACAATTAAGTAGTTGCTACCTACCTGCCCGTTGTGCCGGCACCATTCTTTCCCGGCACAGAGAGTATTTTATACTGTATATCCATGTTTACACCATTAGACTGACAATTCAATTTTATTTGTAGTTCTTTATGTGCCAATAGCATTTTATTTATAACTAGTGTAGCTAGGATCCGAATCCGTTGACCATCGGAAAATTCAGAAAAAAAGAGGAAAAACGATCTATAGGCTAAATTCTGGTAAAATTTTGTTTTTTATTTCACACTAGCTGAAGAGCCCGTCGCTGCCCGGGCATAGTAACTAACTACGGTTAGTTATAACAGATTATAATGATTATATCTATATATAAAGCTGAGTATATAGCCCCGCCCACTCCGCATAGCCACATTCACTATAATATCCCACACAATCCCGTCAGCAAGAGCTACTGGACTACTACCCCTAATATCTCACATCGTCCCATCAGCCAGAGCCACCGGATAACTACCACTAATATCCCACATCATTCCATCACAGCCGCCAGACTACTACCCCTAATATCCCACATCATCCCATCACAGCCACCAGAATACTACCCCTAATATCCCACATCATCCCGTCAGCCAGAGCCACCGGACTACTACCACTAATATGCCACATCATCCCGTCAGCCTGGGGTCAGAACCAGAGCGCTGAGTGGAATGGCCCTAACTTCCATACCAATGATCCCTTTAATAGAAGCCTGGGGTGAGAATCAGAGCGCTGAGGGATTTACCCTAACTTCCATACCGGAGATCCCTTTAAGAGAGGCCTTGGGTCAGTACCAAAGTGCAGAGTGGATTTGCCCTCACTTCCATACCGGGGATCCCTTTAAGAGGGGCCTGGGGTCAGAATCAGAGCACAGAGTGGAACGGTCCTAACTTCCATACTGGGGATCCCTTTAAGAGAGGCCTGGGGTCAAAACCAAAGCGCTGGATGGATTTGCCCTGACTTCCATACCATTGATCCCTTTAATAGAGGCCTGGGGTCAGTACCAGAAAATTTGAAGGCAATTGCCCTGACTTTCATACCGGGGATCCCTTTAAGAGGCCCTGGGGGTCAGAACCAGAACGCTGAGTGGAATTGCCCTAACTTCCATACCGGGGATCCCTTTAAGAGAGGCCTGGGGTCAGTACTAAAGCGCTGGATGGATTTGCCCTGACTTCCATACCAATGATCCCTTTGATAGAGGCCTGGGGTGAGAATCAGAGCGCTGAGGGATTTACCCTAACTTCCATACTGGAGATCCCTTTAAGAGAGGCCTGGGGTCAAACCAAAGCGCAGGATGGATTTGCCCTGACTTCCATAGTGGAGATCCCTTTAGGAGTGAAGATGTGCCTATGGGATGGAGGATGTGTGATGGGGATATGGGCACGGGAGCGGGTGATTCATTTCTGTCATGTGTTCTCTGCTCCTTTCTGGGTGGCAGACAATGGCTGGGAGTTTATGTTCCCGGGAATGCTAGATTTCTCCCACCTGGTCAGTGTCAGCTGAGGTGTTGTCGAGGAGTGAGAAAACTGTTGCTCATAGCAACCAATCACAGCTCAGCTTCTTTTAAACAGCTCTGGTGAAATGAAAGATGCTTCGTGATTGGTTGGTGATACACACACACACACACACACACTCACACATTCAATTTTATATATATAGATTATGTTTATGAAAATATTTCTGAATATGAGTTAAGTTGATCACATTGCATTTTAGAGATACATATCAGACTAGTTTTCATGTTAGATGAACCGGACCATCCATACTGACTGATATTTGCCCTGCTGTCATGCCATGATAAGATGTATCACTAACTTGCCATAGCTTATCAACATATTGCTAGGAAATAATGGAAACATTTTTCATACGGTAAATCAAAAACACATCATATTGTACGGTACATTGTGTAATATTTTTCCTCCACAAACAACTTGACTCAGATGTTTTCTAATGTAATTTAGTGTAGGAGATGTATTTGAGGTATTGCTTATTACGACATAATTGCTGCATGCTTCCACTAATGAGACCTCGGCAACGTTACTCAAATATTGCGTTTTGTACATAATTATACAACATTACCATTTTATGCAATATTATTTGGTTCTGTGTATCTAAAATGAATTATAATCTAATGGAAAAATAATCTGAGATTTCTGATTTACTCATGAATGGATTTCAACTTTAACTATAGAGGTTACAAAAATAAATGGTAGTGAGGAACTAGTTTTACTAGAAATGGCTGGCACTGGGCAGCTTCTCGATGGAGACTTTTACAGCGTGAAGCCTTATACCATGATCATTTAATAAGTGGCTCATGTCTTATTATGAACTCATTCCTTAGTAAATTCCACGCCTTATACATAGTCTCTTTTGTAATTTTTGTATACTCTAAAATAAAGGTCCATTCACACTATCCAACCATTTGCTGATGTCTGATTGCTGATCAGTGGTTGTTTCTTAGCTTCTTTACACACTGAAGGATCAGCGAGGCTATGTTCACTCACATGCAGCGTTTTTGTAGTTTTTGTTTTGCTGCATTTTTTAATGCAAATTAAAAATTCCTGTTTACAGTATTATCAAAAGCTATGAGATTTCGGAAATCTCATGCACACGTTTGTTTGCTTTTTCCTGACTGAATTTGAGAACTGCAGAGTTTTTTTAACCTGCCGCATGTCAATTCTTTCAGCACTTTGCAGGGTTTATTCAAGTAGAGGCATTTTTCGTGACTCTTTTAAGTGTTTTTGGTGAATAAAGCTAATGTTGTTAAGCATGCACTGTAGACAAACTACACATATAATCCGCAGCCAAAAAACGCAGTGAAAATGCCAAGAAAAGCACTGCGTAAAACATCTTAAAAATGGTGAAAAATGGGCATTTTGAATGCATCCTTTTAATGCCAAGGGAGCAAGTTTTGGTGGGAGGAAAAAAAAAACAAAGTATCTTTAAAGATCGAGTTTTTGATGCATTTTTCCTGCTCTAAAAATGCATCATTTAGCAGAAAAATGCATCATACGATTTGTGCATACTCGCATTTTTATACATTTATTTGAATAGGCGAAAAATACTGAAAGAATTAACATGCTGCAGATCTGAAAAAATGCATTAATAGTTAGAACATGCAGAGGACGAAAAGCAGCATGAGATTTCAGAAATCTCATTCATTTTGCTGGTACTGTAAAACACCCATGAAAAAACACACTGATCGAGCAGTCATTGTACACTGCAGCCCAGGTCCTGTTTACACAGGATGATGCACTGCCCAGAACGGTGATCTTTTGGGCACACCAAAACTGCACAGTTATCAGAAAAAGAGTGCTCCCAGGAACGCTTGTTCTCAATGATTGTGCAATGTGAATGCACCTTTGGAGTGGCATGTTATCAACACGGCACCCATATTGTTATTTTTTTTTTGTTTATACATCTATGTAAGAGGTAAACTCAATCTGCAAGAATCTTATTTTTCCACGAAAAAGATTCCTCCTGCCTTTAGATCACTATCTTTGTATTTAGTGGAATTTTGTGTACTTTTTATTTATCCATACTCTAGTAATCTTTTACTTTGAAAATATACATTTAAAAATATGATATATTTATGGAAAATAAATAATATAGCAACACTGTTATGTTAAAAAGTTATCTAGGTTCTGTGCCCATTCTTTGGTTCTAATTGTCTTTCCTTCACTGGTGTTTGGGCCTTAATGTTGTATTGTACACACAGGTCCCCCATGGCAGTCAAACTTTCTTCCAGCGCTTTGGCAAACATGTCAGATGAAGATTCTTTGCAGTCATGAAAACTTGAGATGCAGAAGAGGATGTTTTCTGGCTGTGGATTGTAACAGGCACCATATCCATTTGGCACCACTGGACCATAGCAGCAAAACATTTCCATTGTCGTGGGAACCTGAAAATTAAGCACAAAATCATCACTGAGGAAACATGAAACCATTTTTAATATAGACTGGACAACCAAAAAACAACTAATTCATGAAAACTGTCTAAAGGCACACTCCCCCATATACTTGAGATAGCTGTTGGCAGAATGATGGTTTGGCTGCCACCCATCTCACCCAACGCAACCCATACACAGAACAGGATTGCCTGACAGAGTAACTGCCAGACATCTCTGGCCACTGCTTATCTCAGGGAAAACAATCGGACATGTTGGATCCTCATCACATTACACTGTCTTACAAACCCGTCGATAATGGGATGCCAGTCAAGTGTTAAACCCTCCCATATGTATTAGACTTATACCGGCAGAACCCAGCGATATCTACTGGTTCAGCTGTCTGTGCACTGTATGGGTGCCCCGGACAATTGTTTGTCGGGGTAGATAAGGGTCCGGCGTGTCCAATTTTGAACTGCCAATCGCTTTGTCAAGCAACAGCTCTCTCATAGAGAACACAGGAGCTGTCAACCAAACGATATTGTACATGAAAACGATGGTGGAGATGGCTGCAGGCTGAAGCATGGTAGGTCCAACAGCTATCTCATGTATGACCGACTTTACTTTTTGTGGAGGGCTGTATTGTGTAGGAGTGAGTTCAGAGTGCTAAAGGAGGCGAATAGCCAATATACACATGGGCATATTTACAGAAACCCAGAATTGTTTTAATGGACAATTTCTGGATTTTATTATCCAAAAGTGGTAGAAATTACATAACGCAGGATCCATGGTGGAAAAAATCTGGGAGACGATTATGAGAAGGACTAAAAAAATAGCAGCCAAAATGATGTCAGGTGGCTTTTATCTGCAAAACTGCGTGTGTACACACAGTGCTGAAATAGTTTCACCTGAAGTCATATCGGGTGTCAGCTGTGCAAAAATCAGTGAAGGGGAATCAACAGAAGCACATAGTGTGTTGCTATTGCGTACTAGCATTGAACATAGATGGCCATTTGGACCTGTTACAATATTTACTGTATATTTGATTCAGTATTTTAATCTGCAGCCTACTGAAAACGTTGATTTTTAAAGGGAACCTGTCATCTAATCCACAGACAGCATGGTTCAGACTGTGTTATTATAGCCGTGTATGTTTCACTCTGGAACACTGTGGCATTTCAGAGCAATCATGTTTTGAAAAGCTGAATATGATGTGTCTTGTATGACTAACTCAATCAAGGCAAGCTTTTTAGCTTCTCAATCCAATTCCCCTTGAATGACCGGTCTCTCTGTACACTATTCTCGTCTGAGACTTACAGTCCAGCGCAACTTTTCAAAATGTGTTACACTGTAGTGTTCCAGGGTAAAATATACATGGTAGGAATAATACAATAAGCCAGTGTCTGGTTCAATGGTTTGGGCAGCATGAAATGGGTGACAAGTTCCCTTTAAAAATCTTAGTTCTTGTGCTGAAGAGAACATGACGTTTTAGAGAACAGAACTATCATATTACCCATCGTTTGATGCCCATGTAAGTGTGGTCGGACTATCTAAACTGGCTGTTAAACAGCGGCTGAAGCATGTAGCCGTTTGGCGCTCGTTTAATCACCGTGGTCGGTCCGTCTAAATGCCTCCTCAGCTACTGTGTTATTAGGTGGATTTCAAGCTGTAAAGATTTTCCAATGGAGAAACTGTTATTACTGTTGGTACTGTTGTTATTCTGGAGAGGTCAAATATCACATAAGTGGTTGAGCATGGCCATCTAATGACTGGAAATGAAGCATTAAGAGCAATCGCTCATCAGTTTATACATTACTTAGTGTCTTGCATCTACAAGTTCATTTCCAACCAAATTATGACTAATTATTCTGAATTTAAGTGTGTAAATTGTATTTTCATCCATCTCTTGTGGCAGAACATTTATCTGACTGAAGTTTTGATCTGAGAATTTGTTCTGTTGGTGAAGGCTCCACTAATAAGTGCAGGAGGGGAAATATGTCTTGCTAAGAGCCAAAAAATCTTGTTCTTATTAAGTTTGTTAAAATCTAAAATGGCCAACGTCTGAAATGTCCATTCCCTGCTTTAACCAGCTCAAGACCAGGCCAGTTATCCCCCTTTACTGACCAAGCTTATTTTCATTCATTTTCATACATGCAGGTTAAAGAGCTGTTTTTTTTTCTTGTTTGAATATTCAGATAATTCTTGCATCCTTTATTTCGTGATACGTGTTTTGTTATTTTAATACTCTTCTGTTTGCCAATATTGGGCAATCAGATATTAGTGGGGAAAAATAAAGGAAATACATGTATGGTATATTTTTCACTCCCTTTTTCTTTTTTTATGACCACAAAGGATCACTAAAATACATTATAAAATTTGTTCCCCTTTCCGTAACAATTATTTTTTCATAGCGTACACTTTTTTTTCAGCTGGGACAGAAATATGAACAGTGATTTGGCTTAGCTGCAGCTTTTATTTAGTTTCATTTTTTTCACATATTGTTTTCATCATAAGGTCATAAAACACCTTTAGTGGGTGGGGGGTGGGTTGTATTTCAAAATTTAAATACTTCTTTTTTAATATGATATTCTCTGTGAATGGGGCTGGTATGTTAGCCCCAGTTATAATGGAAATTCTGCCTCCTGGCTGCATAGCAGAACTAAATGTGTTTCCTAGAAGTCAGTACCTCCTGCTCCATTCCTACATTCAGCGATCAAATGATCACTAGGTCCAGAGAAAGAAGCACTGTCAGTGCTTCCTATACCATGTACACAGTGCTTGTTCAGCACAATGTACACTTCAATCAGGAAGGCAGAGTTGGTAATAAACTGTTTCTACCCTCTGTGGGGAGTCTGGCTGTGCATGACAACCAGCATCCCACTCCTGCAGATCTTGTGCAGCTGTTATACTATGCAAAGACATTTTAGAACGTCACTGCAGAGTATAATGCAGACAGTCTGGACATGTATAGTTTTTGGTGGACTGGAAGTACCTAAAATATGCCCATGTACTGCACAGATCTACAAATTTTTGCCAAACTGTAAAATTTGTTTGGATCTTTTTCCTGAATGTTGTCAAAACCACAAGTCTGATTCACCAGAGCACTTACAGGCACCATTAGTGATTAGAATGAGTGACTCATTGTTTCAGGAAAGATATAAACAAAACATGTATTGTTCTGCAGAGACAGTCTACCTTCAATGCAGCATAGAAACACTCACATCATGTTCATTTATCACTTGTCTTAAATAATCTTACAGAAAATCCAATGTTCTAATGTCATTTCATGCGTCTCATGCAGTTAAGATCAGCAGGCTGCACTGGTTTACTGGGTAGAAAGCTGTGTGGACATATTGTTAGCTCCGACCACGGACATAATTTTCCTTTAACCAACCCTGCAAACTTAATTTGATCTTTTTTGTATGCTTTTATTTGCAACCATGAAAGTAACAGCGTATATTTATTTTTTATTTTATTATTATTTTTTTTACATGCTAAATTACACAACTATAAATGAGCATATGAGATACCATGACAGCCCTAAAATGTTAAATACTGCAGAAATTCTGCATGCTTTCTGAAAAACATACCTGACTGGTAGAGAGTATAAATCGATTGCTCAACAAGTACATTTCGTCTGTAAAAATCTCCGGCAATTCCTTGCAGTGTTCTCGTGCTAACTCTCTCAGAGCTAGTAAGTGGTTATCAATTGCCATCCCTGTAATAGCCTGAGAAAACATAGAAAAGACTCAATAGTGAAATGTGTCTTCCTAACGGCTCATTCAGACATCAGATGTTGTCATACGAGTTCTCTACATAGTATTCATAGAAAGAACTTGTACCTATTATAATCTATGGCGCTGATCACATGTATTTTGCGAACTGAGTGGGCCACACATAATCATGGCGATATGTCCGACATTGATCCAAGTCTTTGACCAAACTCTCCAATGCAAATCTATAGATATGTGAAAAAAATCGGACAGAACTTGGATGCCATTTAAGTGCAGTCCATTTTTCACGTGGAGACTCCAATGCAAGTGTGAATCTAGCTTTACTTGTACGCATAGCTAAGCCCCTGTGTTATTCTACCAGGGTCGGCTCCAGGTTTTCATGGGCCCCGGGCGAAAAAGT
>VIAB01002954.1:48754-82525 GCA_009801035.1 Oophaga pumilio | reverse complement strand
TCAGACCAGTCCGTGATCCCAGATTGCCACTCCTAGCTGAAAGGCTCGGTACCGTCAGTAACCACCAGAGGGAGCCTCTGCTCAGAAACCATTTTTAGCACATTCACAACACCGGGCCCCAATAGCATGCCGGTGTCCCCTGCTGTGAGTGGGCCCCCCCCGCCTGCTCAAGGCCCCGGCACTTGCCCGGGTTCGCCGGGTGCTGACGCCGACCCAAAAGATGATTATTATGATAGCCTTAAAAGCAGTATAATGATTTCTAAATCTGCCAATGTATAACATTTTTAAATGCACCCTATGCTGGCAGCTGCTGATAAACTTAGCAATGATTAATAGCCATTACTAGTTTTACTGTGTGTATAACTGTTACGTGTCCTCCCAGGTGTGTAGTAAAATAGCAGTAGCTATACAGAGTGTCGCTAAAGTCTGAACACGTAGGCAAAAATATATATTTTCAAGAAATGAAATTTATTAACAATATTTTGTTCAATTGGAAAACTAAATAACTTCTTCAATATGATTTCCATATTGCGAAGCAAAGGTTGATACGCTTTACAAAATTCACGCAAAATAAATCTACATTGCCATCAATTTTAGCATATTTATTCTAGCTAATAAGAATTCCTGTGTGTCCAGACTTTAGGGACACCCTGTACAATAACTCCTTGGTTTCTATGTACCCTGAGGCTCCTCTGCTGTAATCTTACAGTGAAAATTATGAAATTCAGGTATAGGGCAACTTAAAACAAGTGCGAGTGTGAACAGTTTCTGGGCAGTTTACGCCCCATGTACGCTTTAGACAGCTGCTGGTTAGCCGATCTTCCAGCAGCTATCTCGCCCTACTCACTACACACAGAAGCGCTCGCTCTGCCGCGTGCTCCTGTGTTTTCTATGAGAGCCGCTGTCAGACTGTCGTCCGAATCCATCAAAATCAGCCAGTTCAGCCAAAGTTAATATAATGTACACGAGGCTTATAGTTCTCAAGCAGTTGTAAGTTCCTTTTAAACTAAATACTACTTTGATTGTGATAAATAGCCAATGATCCATATTGTGGAGGCTGCGCTCTCAGTAATAAACCTTCATATACACAATTAACACTTGTGACCCCTGTGTTATGATACTAGAGACCACGCTTGAATAGGGAGTTATTAGCCACATGCACTAATCTATACATGTAGTACTCTGCAAAAATTTTATGCAGTTGATAAAGAAATGCTGCAAAATAATAATAATTTAAAGGGAGCCTGTCGCCAGAAAAAACGCTATTAACCCCTTCATGACCAGAGCTTTTTTCAGTTTTGCATTTTCGTTTTTTGCTACCCTTCTTTTCAGAGCCATAACTTTTTTATTTTTCCGTCAATATGGCCGTGTAAGGGCTTGTTTTTTCGGGATAAGTTGTACTTTTGAATGACACCATTGGATTTTACCATGTGTATTAGAAAACAGGAAAATAATTCCAAGTGCGGTGAAATTGCAAAAAAGTGCAATCCTACACTTGTTTTTTATTTGGCTTTTTTACTACGTTCACTAAATGCTAAAACTGACCTGCCATTATTATTCTACACGTCATTTCGAGTTCATAGACACCAAACATGTCTAGGTTTTATTTTAGGTAAGTGGTGAAAATTTTTTTTACTTTGTTAAAAAAAAGAAAAAAAATTGCGCCATATTCCGATACCCATAGTGGGTCCATTATTCATTTCCTTTGGGTTGGGAGAGGGCTTATTTTTTGCATTCAGAGTTGATATTTTTAATGATACCATTTTGGGGCAGATACGATCTTTTGATCGCCCGTTATTGCATTTTAATGCAATGTCGCGGCGATCAAAAAAACTTAATTCTGGCATTTTTACTTTTTTTTTCGCTACGCCGTTTAGCGATCAGGTTAGTCCTTTTTTTATTCATTGATTGGGTGATTCTGAATGTGGTGATACCAAATATGTGTATGTTTGATTTTTTTATTGTTTTATTTTGAATGGGGCGAAAGGGGTGTTATTTATATTTTTTTAATTTTTTATATTTTTAAAAACATTTTTTTTTCACTTTTGGCATGCTTCATGTCTCCATGGGAGAATAGAAGCTGCCACAATCTGATCTGCTCATCTACATACAGGCGATGATCAGATCGCTTCTATATAGCAGCATTACTCATTTGCTATGAGCGCCAACCACCGGGTGGCGCTCACAGCAATCTGGCACTGACAACCATAGAGGTCTCCAGGAGACCTCTGGTTGTCATGCCAACGAACAGGTGACCTGTGATCAGCGGGCGAGTTTCCGGCCTGATGACCAGAAGCGCGAGTTAAATGCCGCTGTCAGTGTTTGACAGCAGCATTTAACAAGTTAATAGCCGCGGGTGGATCGCGATTCCACCTGCAGATGTTCAAAACAGCTGACATGTCCCGGGAAAGATGTGGGCTCAGCGCCAGAGCCCACATCAAAGGGAGGAAGTCCGACGTCGGCATACTATTACACCTGATGTCGGAAAGTTGTTAACCTGCAGATATGGGTTTAAAATGCAGGTTAATAGTGTTATAATGCTGGCCTTTATTCCCCTCCGTAGCATTCCCAATTCAGTCAAAGGGAGGGCGCTGGTGTGGGTTCAGTCATCACTTTGGGCATACAGAGAAGGAGCTGTAACTGCACCCCCAACCCTGACTCACAGCTGAGCACCAATGCAGAGGGAGTGTCAGTCAGGGTCAGAGGCGCAGTTATAGCCGCCGCTCTGTATACATAGCCCCGTGAATTAAACCGCGCCCAGACACTGACTGACAGCCGGCTCCAATGCGTCAGTCAGAGTCAGGGGTGCAGTTTCAGTCATGTGGGCAGTGCCGACGCTGATTCAGTCACCGCTCTGTAGAGCGGCAGCTGTAACCGTGACTGATACTCCCTCTGCATTAGAGCTCAGTTGTCAGTCGGGGCCAGGGGTGCAATTACAGCCGCCGCTCTTTATTCTCAGAGCAGTGACTGAGCCCTAGCCAGCACCGCCCCTGTGGCTGAAACGGGAATGGTGTTGGGGACAATAAAGTTCATGGCCTTGTATGGATGTTTGGCCCCAATTCTTTCATGAAGACCACTTCTGGCCAGATTGATCAGTAGATGAGTGTAGCTAGCTCCCACTAGTTAATTATATTCCTGAGCTGATGACACAGCTGGACATCCGATTTGGAAGGAAATGAAGCATCATGTGTCTTTCATTTGTTGCATGCACTAATTTTCCTTAGCCAACCACTGCCCCATGGTCATCAATGCTGCCCATTTGTTCTTCAAAAGAGCTTGAACAGGACATGAAACTGTGTTCCTCAACCTCACCTTTTTACCAGAGTTTGGCTGTTCCTCACAGTTTTTAACCTCCTTCACAGATTTTTCAGTTTCGGTTAATGACTGTATTTCAACTTACAAATGATGATCATTATCACCCGGTATTATTGGTTAATCATACACCTGACAATGATCCTACAAAATCCATGACTTTGTGCAAATGTACAGGTGACTCTCACAAAATTACAATATCCTCAAAAAGTTAATTTATTTCAGTTCTTCAATAAAAAAGTGAAACTCATAGATTATATATTATATATGTTACAAACAGAGTGATCTGTTATGTTTTGGTAGCTGAGAGCAGGCAAAAACGGCAATACACCAGAGAGGTTGGAATCTATTGGATTGCAGTACCCTGACTAACCACCACAACTAAAGGCAGCCGTGGAGCGTTCCTACGTTGGTCCTAGACGCCTCTTCACAGCCTGAGAGATTAACTACACCTAAAGATAGAAAGAGGAAAGCTATCTGCCCCGGAGCAGATCCCCAAAGAACATAGGAAGCTCCCAAACATGTAATGACGGTTAGACAAGAGGAAATACAGACACAGACAGAAAATAGTATGAGCAAACGCTGGGGCCCAATCTGCCTAGACAGAAAAGAATAGAAAGGATACTCACTGCAATCCAAAAAAACCCTAAAAAATGCCAACGCTACTGATTGCAAAAACACCTGAGATCACACGACCTCCACCACCTAAATCAGTTCTCTGGTGCAACAAAACTAAGCCGCAGCCACTGAAAAAACTGGAAAAGGCAAATGAACAAATAACAGTGGCTCCAGCGGAACTGAGAGGAGCCCAAGCCCCCCGGGGGGGGGGGGGGGGACCTGGCTAACCTTACAGAAATGCAGAGAAAAATGCAAAAGGTAAGCACAAAAACAAAAACAGAAAATATCTTATCTGAAAGCAGAAGAAGAGGCAAGACTCAGCAAGCTTCCAAGTGAACCAGGAACCACAGTTGAGACAACAACAATTGATCACCGGCAACCATGATGGGAGGGAACCTCCCTTATATCAAGCCAGTCTGTGACTCCTGATTGCCAATCCTCATTGAATGGTTCAGTACTGTTTGTAACCACCAGAGGGAGCTTCTGCTCAGAATTCATTTCCAAAACATTCACAACAGTGATCTATTTTAAGTGTTTATTTCTGTTAATGTTGATGATTATGGATTACCGCCAATGAAAACCCAAAAGTCATTATCAGTAAATTAGAATAATTAGCAAAAAACACCTGCAAAGGCTTCCTAAGCATTTTAAAAGGTCCCTTAGTCTGTTTCAGTAGGCTCCACAATCTTGGGTTAGACTGCTGACTTGACAGATGTCCAGAAGGCAGTCATTGACACACTCCACAAGGAGGGTAAGCCACAAAAGGTCAATGTTAAAGAAGCTGCCTGTTCACAGAGTGTTGTATCCATGCATATTAATGGAAAGATGAGTTGAAGGAAGAAGTGTGGTAGAAAAAGGTGCAAAAGCAACCGGGATAACCGCAGCCTTGAAAGGATTGGTAAGAAAATGCCATTCAATTATTTGGGGGAGATTCACAAGGCGTGAACTGCTTCTGGAGTCATTGGCTCAAGACCCACCACGCACAGACGTATCCAGGACATGGGCTACAAGTGTCACATTGCTTGTGTCAAGCCACTCATGACCAATAGACAATGCCAGAAGCGTCTTCCCTGGGCCAAGGAGAAAAAGAACTGGACTGCTGCTCAGTTGTCCAAGGTGTTGTTTTCAGATAAAAGTAAATTTTGCATTTCATTTGGAAATCAAGGTCCCAGAGTCTGGAGGAAGAGTGGAGAGGCCACAATCTAAGCTGCTTGAGGTCTAGTGTGCAGTTTCCACAATCAGTGATGGTTTGGGGAGCCATGTCATCTGTTGGTTTACGTCCGCTGTGTTTTATCAAAACCAAAGTCAGCGCAGCCATCTACCAGGAAATTTTAGAGCACTTCATACTTTTTGGAGATGAAAATTTAATTCTCCAGCAGGACTTAGCACCTGTCCACACTGCCAAAAGTACTAATACCTGGTTTAAAAACAACAGTATCACTGTGCTTGATTGGCCAGCAAACTCGCCTGACCTTAACCCCATGGAGACTCTATGGGGTATTGTCTAGATGAAATTGTTAGACACCAGACCCAACAATACAGACGAGCTGAAGGCTGCTATTAAAGCAACCTGAGCTTCCATATCACCTCAGCAGTTCCACAGGTTGATCGCCTCCATGCCACGCCGCATTGATGCAGTAATTGATGCAAAAAGATCCCCGACCAAGTATTGAGTGCATTTACTGAACGTACATTTCAGATTTTAAAATCCTTTTTGAAGCTGGTGCTATAAAGTATTCTAATTTACTGAGGTGACTTTTGGGTTTTTATTGGCTATAAGCCATGATCATGCTGCTGACGTCGGCTTCAGTTGTACTCGTGTCTGAAAGACACAAGTACACTTGTTCACTGGACTCTCGGGGCGGCGCGCTGCAGCTTCTTTGTGCCGGCTGTCAGCTTGACAGCCGGCACTGAGAACAGCAGATTCCCAGTCCAGGGGGCGGCAGAATACAGCCGCCAGGGGAGACACTGCGGGCCGCCGCATTAGGCGGTCCGACTGCGCCCCCCTAGATACGCCTCTGGGCGCCGGGGTGCCCAACGGCGAGTGGGCCCCCCCGCCGGCTCAGGGCCCCGGCACTTGCCCGGGTATGCCGGGTGCTGACGCTGGCCCTGCTATTAACCCTTCTATTTCTGAAAGCATTCTTACTTTACAGTATTTTTTCATACACCTGCCAAAGACTTTTGCACAGTACCATATATTAAATAAATATATAAGTTAACACATATGTAAGTATAAGTAAATCTATATAAGTAAGTACATCCTGCTCCTTTATTAGTGATCTTAAGATCAGTTGCCAGGAACCAGTTTATATACTGTATGGTTGGAGTACTTTCCTATTACCGAATAAAATAATCAGATCCTGAATAAATGGCTAACTGCAAAGAAAAATAATTGCCAGACTCCTTCGAGATCTGTTAAAAAGTTATTATTTTTTCACTTTTTTTAGCAAGTTGGGCAGCCAGGCTGCAGAAATATTACATTGTCTTCAGATTCCAATAAACATTACCAAAAAGATTCTGATGTCTATAGTTAGGTTTACATTTTTATTCAACCATTCAATTTCATTTGTTAGAAAGAGAGCAAAAGAAATAAGGGAACTGTAATCGCCAAAATAAAATTGTGTTCTGTCATTTTTTATTTCCATTTAACCTCATTAATGAAAATTGGCTAATAAATTAAATTAAATGTCAGGTTGCTTCAATATTAACGTTTTTGAGAACTCTGACATTTTCCAACATTTATCAATGTCATATGGGAATCTTAAAGCAACCATTATTTTCCGGCACAGCGCACTGCATTTTATTGCACTATTTGGAATATAATATCAGGGGTATATATATCATATTAACTCACTTATGAGAGTTATGAATAAATAGCATTTCATGGGAGGATTTGGTTTACAGTCTAGACACAATACATGTCACTTATATCGATAAATGGCCTTTGTCGTAATGTAACATGTCATAAAAATAACGTAATATGCAACTGTACATACTCTGCTGGGTGTAGAAACATTTCTTACATTAAATAAGTGCTTTGTGATTGCCACATACCAGAATAGTGTAATTTGTCTGAGCTGCGATAGCATTTCTAAGATATTCCATTTTTTCAGGGTCCTATAAATGAAAAAATACATTGCAATTAATGCCACTATTCTTCACACTACAATTTTCTAAAACTATCTTATTAGTTAAAAAAAGGTTGTCTTATGCCTGTTAGGGCATATTTTGACATTCAGTGGGTTGTCCATTAGTAGGAAAACAGCTTCTTAATGTTTTTCCCTGTTAAAATAAAGACACTTAAATTTGCCTCCGGTGCCAGAGCTGATCCGGCTGTGTCGGCATTTACTCTCCTGGGGCTCACATGTGGTTGTCAATCAAGCCCTGAGCCCAATCACTGCCCCCGCCTCCAGACGTATAACTAATCAAGAGGAAGTCATAGCTGTGGCTGCGCTCTCACCTCCTCTTGATTACTCATTCGTCCGGAGGCAGGGGCAGTGAATCCGGCACTAGATTCTTATCTGGACTTTGGCTGATGCTCTCACCTCCTTCTGTTAGGTAATAGGTCGAAAACTAGCATTCCTGCCTTCAGTTACAGTGACAAGGCAGAGAATTGTGGCTGCATCCAGCTTTCCTTCAGTCCAAATAATGCCAGGACTACAAGGTGAACAGGCAGGTCATGATACATCATAATATACATGAGGCATATAGAAATGGAGCTAAGCCACGATCACTAAAACTCAGCTTTTCACTATTCCGATAGGACAAATCCCCTCTCTCTTTCTCTCTTAGTGAAGTCATTGAAGATCACGATTATATTTCAAGAATGTGAGATGTCAGAAATTGAATAATACTAGAGACAGTGATCTATTTCAGCTTTTATTTGTTTCGTCACAATCTCAGTGGCTCAGAAGATTATGTACAAAATTTTAGTAGCAATTTTTTTCATTTTCGAGGATATTTCTAAAACCTATTTTATTTAGTAACCAATTCAGTTTTGATTCGGATTTGAGGGGCCTATATATTAGAAACTCAAAGGAAGATTCCATTTTGGAAACTACAGCCCTTGAGGAATTTATCCAGTCGTGTTGTCAGTCTTTTGACCATGCCAACCAAAGAAAGCATATAAGTCAAAAAGAGACGTGACCTTACAGGACAGGGACCCAATTTACGAAGGACACCTTGATGTGGTAATTGGGCACACATATATTGGCCAATCTATTCATTAAGAACCTTCCTTTTTTCATAGCAATTTTTGCAGATACATATTTCATATATACACTAGCACTTTTTTCATTTTTTTCTCCCATTTTCTATGGCAGCAATGCAATTTCTATGCTCTAGAGTAAATATTCTTGGTAAGTTATGGATTTTAAAGTATGTTTTTCCCTGAAAAAGAATCAAACATACAGAACCTGACTGAGATCATACATCCATTGCCTGATTCATACTTCCCGATGACCAGGAAGCATTTATCAGTTATTAATTTCACTTTAAATGTGTCTCAGTAATATGTTTCTTTACTCCCAAATTTTTCATTTTCTCAAGGGCTAATGGGAGAAAAAGCACAACTCCACGTGTTACACAATTTCTCCCAAGCATGGCTATACCACATATGTCGTCGTGACTGCTGTTTAGGAATACAACAGGCTTCGGAAAGCAAGGAGAACCATTTAGTTATTTGAGTGATTATTTTGCTGGAATAGTCTTCTTTCACCACGTCACATTTGCAGAACCCATTTAGACCCTGTAAGACCTACGCTACCATGCCCCTTAGAGGAGACAACATTTTTGAAATTATGTCCCTCAATAAATTGATTACAGGGTGCAGTGAGGATTTTGACCTCACAGGTTGTTTCCAGAATTGAATGTGCATTGATGTTTTGAAGTAAAAAATGTATTTTTTCAACAAATACTCCATTTAGTTACAACTCCGTTTTCCATAGCTGCAAAGATCTCTAATTATTTTGCTGGGTCTCCACATTTTAGAAATGCCCCTCTTGAGTTTCTAATATTTTGCTGGCACATACAAAGCTAAGAAGTATAAGAGCACCATGAGCGTTTCAGGCCTAAATTAGCGACTGACATAACATAAGCAGACAATTGCCGAGACTGAGGTGAAATAAGAAAAGAAACTCCAAGAAGTGACACAATTTAGGAAACTGCGCCCCTCAAGTCATTTATCAAGTGATATAGAATTTTTTTTTTAGAAATTATCTTCCAAATATTTTTGCTATGTAGAAATGGTTCCACTGATATGCCATTTCTATCTTTTGCCTGGGCGTATGACAGGATTCAGGAGATAGTGTGCCATGCTTATTTTAGGCTTAGTCTTGTAAATGACAGGACCTCTGCAATTATCAACCTATTGGATGAGGTAGAAGAAGAAAAGAAACCCCGAGATGTGACACTAATCTGGATACTACACCCTTAAAGAGAACCTGCCGGCATGATGTTGTAATGTAAAGTAGAGACAGGGTTGTAGTGGCGCTGTAATATTGAGTATATTGATTGATATTTCCTGCTATAAACTCCATTTGAAAACTACAAATAAGGTAGTCAAAGATATCACTTGTCAGAGCCACAGACTATAATTTTCAGACTTTGTACAGCTATGCCTACATTTAACCACCTTTATGAAAGATGAATATGTTTTTAGAAGTGTAAAATGTTGTAAGCTGCACTTTTCCACACTTGTAAAAAAATCTGTGCTATTTCCAAGTGTGGGCAAACGTAAGAATTGTGGTACATTGACTGGACAGTACAGTCTACTGCTCTTCCAAATGGTACTTTTAGATACATTTTTTGTTATTTTTCAAATGTGATCAGTCGTCAGATACTTTTTCATTTTTTGAGGAAGGGTGTGGAATGAAAAATACAGAAAAAAAACCCAAACCATCTATTTTGTCATTGTCCGTTGAGTTTTGATTTCATGACTTTATCGTGCAGAATAAATGACATGTTAACATAATTCTGTGGATCACATAAGAACACTTGTTTTCATGTTTTTATGACAGCATGTTCTGAGACAAAAAGATTAAGGTTTGCACCATAACTTACCAAGAATGATTACTTTAGAGCATAGAAACTTCATTGCTGCCATAGAAAATGGGAGCAATGCAGTTCCTATGCTTTAGAGTAATCATTCTTTGGAAGTTATGGTGCAAACCCTAATCTTTTTGACTTACATGCTTTCTTTGGTTGGCACCTATTCACACTAGCTTAGATGTCTTTCTTTTGTCTATTTGTATCAAAGCATGTTCTGAGAGCCATATCATTTTTATTTTTCTGTTCACAAAGCTATATGAGATCTTAATTTTTGTATGATAAGTTCATTTTTATTAGCATCATTTGTGGAGTACCTCAGACTGTTAACCCCTTTAACCCCGAGGGTGGTTTGCACGTTAATGACCGGGCCAATTTTTATAATTCTTACCACTGTCTCTTTATAAGGTTATAACTCTGGAACGCTTCAACGGATCTTCACGATTCTGAGATTGTTTTCTTGTGACTAGAGTTGAGCGACTTTGGTCTGATCGGGTTTCGGACCACCCGACTGAAACAAAATTTGAGTCGAATGAAACTGGTCCGACTAGGGCAAAAAAAAGTCGGAGTTTCAGCTGAAACCCGACCCCAATGCAAGTCAATGGGGAATAAAAGTCGGCATTGAGCAGATGACATTCATCCACTCAATGGATGAATCAGTTCATGTAAAGGACATGCCTACACATGTGAACACTTGATTTTCTTTTTATTCTGAAGCAAACAACAAATAGGACAACATTTCTGAAAATTTTAATGTGCATTACTATTCACCTCCCTAAAATCTGTACTTTGTAGAGAGCCTCCTTTTGCAGCAATTACAGTTGCAATTCGCTCTGGGTAAGTCTCTATGAGCTTTCCACATCTTGCTTAGACTAGGTCACTCCAAAACATTTACATTTTTCACCTGAAACAACTCAAGTGTTGCTTTAGCAGTATGCTTTGGGTCATTGTCTTGTTAAAAAGTGAACCTCCATCCCAGTCTCAAATCACTGACAGACTGAAAAAGGTTTTGCTCAAGAATATCCCTGTATTTCGCACCATTCATCTTCCCCTCGACTCAGACCATTTTCCCTGTCCCTGTTGTCAAAAACATCCCCACAGTATGATGCTGCCACCACCATGTTTCACTGTGGGGGATGGTGTTCTTGGGGTAATGAGCTGAGTTGTTTTGGCGCTAGACATAGCATTTACCTTGGTGGCCAAAAAGTTAAATTTTGATCTCATTTGAGCACAGCACCTTCCTCCATTCATTTGGGGAATCTCCCACATATCTTTTGGCAAACTCAAAATGAACATTACAATTTTTGTGTGTAAGTAAAGCTTTTTTGTGCCAACTCTTCCATAAAGACCACCTCTACGGAGTGTATGACTTATTGTGGTTGCATGGACAGATACTCCAGTCTCTACTTGGGAACTCTGCAGCTCCTTCAGGCTTACTTTTGGTCTCTGTCTTGTTTTGCCTCTCTGATTAATGCCCTCGCTTGGCAGGTTTGTTGTGGTACCATGTTCTTTCCATTTGATGATAATGGATGCTCCAAGGGAACATCAGAGATTGGGATTTTTTTATAACCCAACCCTGACTTCTCAACAACTTTGTCCCTGACTTGTTTGGAGATCACTTTGGTCTTCATGGTGTTGTTTGGTTTGTTGTTCCTCTTGCTTAATGGTGTTTTAGCCTCTGTGGTCTTTCGGAAAAGGTGTGTATATAATGACAGACCATGAGACGCTTAGATTGCACACAGGTGGACTTCCTTTCACTAAGCATGTGACTTATGAAGGTAATTTCTTGCACCATAATTTTTTAGGGTCCTCATAGCATGAGGGATGAATACATATGCACATACCAATTTTCAGTTAATTGATCCCATAAATTTAATTTATGCCTATATTTTTCTCACTTCACTAACTTAGACTATTTAGTGCTGATTCATCACACACAAATCAGATTGCAAAAATATTTCAACATGTTGCAATGAAACAAAATAGTTAAACAGCCTAGGGGGAGAGGGGTGAATACTTTTGCAAGCCACTGTAAATGACCACAAGTGTCAGCTATGGTATGCAGATGATACACAATGCTAATGAAGTGGTTCAGGTTTGCCGAAAGACCTTGCCCACATCACTGTATATTTGGCAGATGCTAAGAACGGATTAAACAAACAACCACAAATTTTCATTTGACATGTTGAACATTCATACACAAACTCTGTGGTGTAACATCAGTAGTACAAAGTACACGAACCACACTGGTTAATTAGATGCGCTACAATAGCAATGTAGCCCTCTACACCTGTCATTTTAGAGATTGCTACACCTGTACCTCTCTTACAAGTAACATAGTATGACATTTTTACATGGAGACAATTTAGAAAATTTCCTAATTTTGCATTTAGTAAATTAAAGAACAATTAAAAAAGAAGTTTTTCAAGGTGCATTCATATGGGCTATTATGGCACTGGAGAATTTATAAAATGGGCCATTTGCTTGGTACTCTCCTCTATGAGACAGAATCCAAAAGTTCATATATATTTTAGATTTTGTTTCCTTTTGAGCATTTCTTCATTGTAAAGAAGTCTTATAAAAATAGAAAATGATCTTACCGGTATTGTCGTTTTACCATCCACCATTGCTTTTACGAAAGCTAAAGCTTCAGAAGTGGACGATCTTATGTTATCTACTCTCCCCATTCGAAATCTGCGAATGGAGGCGCTTTCATATGTAGGGACAAGCTGTCTGTGGCACCTACATAGAGGAGAATAGTCTATTTAACACTGTATATTTATTTCCCATAGGCATTTCTAAGATATTTGCAGTAGGTGGATACAGTGTGATATTAGTCATGTTCAAAAATGTATCCCATATATTTGAATGAGATTTTTACTTTGCCACACAATCATAGAGAACATTTTGTTAAATAATGGTGTTGGTCTGATTAGATCTTTAGTACGATAAGTTAAAGAAAAAATGTAATGACTGTCGACTGTCAGAAAACTAAATCTCCATAATGCCACCACTGACCATCGTCAGCAAGCAGCTTATTCCACCAGGGGAAGCCTCAACCAGCCAGATATTTCTCCCGCAGCAACTGACGCTGAGAAAATCGAGAACTACATGTTATAAGGGTTGCTCGAGTCCACAAGAACAGATATTGCTCTCATAGCATGGTGGAGACCTTAACCCCTAGAGTGGGGGTTTCGCTTGGCAGTCCTAAACAAATATGGACCATATTTTTTCTATATGAGACAATCTATTCAATGCTTTAAATAGGTTTACTCAATTGTGTTGCATCTACCAAACCAACGTTCAGCTGATCTGAGTATGTCCACATTGCTGCAGGATAATAACAATCCAAAACCTTGGACGAGCTCTTCAGCCCTGTTCCGTTGAAACTGAGACCTGTTTGGGGTCTTACTGTGAGAATGCTTAAAGCATATCTGTAATTTCCCTCCCAACATAAAAGAATGGCTTCAGTGCCCTCCTTCTTCACAAGTTGAGTAAAGGGGTTGTCCACTTTCAGGGCCGTTGACCACTGCTGAAAAATTACTAAAATAACAAAACTGGTACTAAACCTCCAGTGGTCCAGCTGTGCTGGTCTCAGTGTTTTGCTTGAAGTGGTGACATCATGTCAACCGTGACTACAGTAGCCAATCAATCGGCTGGGCAGCTCATGCAGCCTACCTCATCATTGCTTTTGAGCTCAATGATTGGCTACAATGTAGATATGTGCTGTCACTATGATGTCACTGTTGCAGCCAAAACACTGAGACTAGAGCAGCAGCGGGGAGATGGTGCTGGACTCAAGGAGAGTGAATACCTGATATGTTTGTTATTTTAACTATTTTCCAGCTTTGGGGATTCACAGTCCTGAAAGTGAACAGCCCCTTTAACTACTTTTCGTGAGCAGTCCAGTCTATTATGTCCAGGAACTAATCCAATTCACCTGCTGTGTAACTTACCATGTACAATCTTTTTGAGCAGATGGATTAAAATCATTAGCATTCTGCCACCACCATAGGTGCTAAAACTTCCTTTCCCCCACATTCCAGCATTCATTGAATCTGGTGCTGTCTGATTGCTATACGCAGTTTGATAAGCAGTAGAGCCAATGGTGAGAGACAAGAACCCACTAGCTATATTTGTTCTGTTTGACAACGGGCAGTGGACAGCAAGTTAGACAAAAGGGAGATACACAGTGTCCAGAACCTCATTTTCGGTAAAATAGAATATTAATAGAGTTAATAACTGCATTAGCCATCAAATGATAAATTTGTTGAATTAACAGTGACCATCTAACTACCATTTAACTACATAGACTTGTCGATAGGTTGAAAAGGTAATGTAAGTTCCTGCCTTAAAGTATTAATAGCTTAGGCTGCAACCATCTAATTCTTGTATGTTGTTAAACAGAATTATACTTTACAGCAGGGTTTAACAACTAGGTTTTCTTTAAAGGGAACCTGTCATGTGAAAAAAATGCTGTTAATCTCCAGATACGGGGTTAATCTGAAGGCTCCTAGTCTTCTGAACCTGTGTGGCTGCTGCACTGAAAGCCTGGCTACCAGTAGGATGTGAACTTTATTCCTCCCAGCAGCCTCTGACTTTCAGTCACGGAGGCGTGGCTTCAGTCCTGCTCAGTACATAGTGAGTGGTGCCTGTAACTGCGCTCCGGCACTGACTGACAGCTGGCTCTGCACTGATGCACTGCTGAGCCGCCTGTCAGTGCTGGGGGCGCTGTTACAGCCACCGCTCACTATGTACTGAGTGATGACTGAAGCCATGCTGGCCCACCCCTGTGACTGAAAGCCAGAGTCTGCTTGGAGGAAAAAACTTAATTTCCTCCCTGTAACCCGACTTTCAGTGTGGAAGCCGCAAGTCTTCAGACTGGTATTAACCTGTAGATTAACCCTATATCTGCAGGTTAATAGTGTTTTTTGACATGACAGGTTCACTTTAAGGAAATATTTTATTTTGTAAAGTATTAGATTTTTCCAGTTGATTGAATGCTCACCTATAAAACGCCAACTGTAGAGATACCTGAATAAAAGCGTCTGGACTCATCTTCTGCTTTTTTATAAACTCTTTTCCATAACCTTTAAATCTATAGACTGTGAAATCAAGATTCTTCACTATCCTGCAAAAGGCAGATAAAAATATGGGTGATATGCTCAAACACAAGACACTTGTCCACTTTAGCCACTATACACTTTTAGTTTTTTTTGGTTTTTTTTTTTAGAAGGTTGATTTATATACATTTTTAAAAGAGATACACATTAATGAGACAGTTCAGTCATTACTTAAAAAAATATTCATCAGTATGTATGTTGGATGCTTAGCTATTTTCCTCTGCTCTTGGATGCTCTTTAAGGCCGGGGTCACACTTAACGTATGAAAAATCGGTCCGGGGCTACCTGCTGAGAGTCACACAAGTGTTCTCCGTATGGTCATCCGTGTGCAATGCGTTTGCAACGCGATGATGCGATTTTCTCGCACCTATGTATCCATATGGCATCCGTATGACATGTGTATGGCTTTACATTTCTCACTGATTTTCCTCATTGAATTTAATGGCTCAATGGGCTGAAATGAGGAAAATGTACGTATTTCTCACAAGTCACACTGATGGTCCGTGTGGTGTCAGATTTTTTCTCACACCCATAGACTTGCATTGGCTAGACTCGGCCGATATGCGCATACAATCGCATCATGCAGCGATTTCTCTCACACGCAGAAAATGCTTGAGAAAAAAATGGTGATGGGAGCAGCCCCATAGATTAACAATGGCCCAAGTGCTATGCAATGTTTTATCGCATAGCACTCGTCCATATTCAAGGCTAGTGTGACCCCAGCCTAACTCTGCTTCGCTTGGGGCAAAGCTATAAACTGTGACGAGAGTTTAGCTTCTCCATCTACAGGGAGTCTGAGATAGTCAGAGAAACACCTCCTGTCTCATCATTGGTGGAGGCTGCCGCTCTCTTCCTTCTGGAGCGCTGCCTCCTGAGATTAGTTGCTGTGTGTGAACACAAGTCTGATACAGCCTTTCCCAGGAAGTCACTACAGCTCCATTTCAACTATTTAAGATGTTAGCATGTTCCCCTGTAAAGGGAATCTATTGGAGGGTCACCAGTAGCGATGAGGCAACGTGCTCGGATAACGGGTGTTCTCATATATTATGTTCGAGTCCCTGTGGCTGCATGACTTGTGGCTGTACAAGGTGAAATTCTAATGGCATATCCCAACTGGGATCACTGTTTGGAATCTCAGCGATCCAGGATCGGGAAGGTTATAGGGTGCATTCATAGAACCAAAATTTCACGTAATGGAAATATATTTGTATTCTACTTAAATCAATAGTTACAATACTTGTAAAAAATTGTCACTTATTTGGGCACTTGTCTTCAAATGGGAAATGGCAAAAATTCAAAAACTATGAATTATTCATATGAAATCTTACTGAACATGTTCAAAGAGGGACACGTTTCCTGGAAACCTCATCACCCTGGTATGAAAATGAATAATATTCATACCCCTCAGTCTTCTCTAAATTTCTGTGCTTCTATGAGTCAGACCTGAATTTGATAGTGGCACGTATGAATTTGCAATAGGCAACAGATCAACCAAAATGTTTCTTATCGCAGCTATAGAGAATCTCCACGTGGTGATAATAGAGTTCATACCTTTGAAGTTTGTCGGCCGATGATGCTAAATGTCCCTGGATTTCTGGGGAGCATTTCCACCTAAGCCTCCTAGGTGCAGGGAGTTCACTCACAGAATCTGCCCTTACTAGTTTTTTCGGACTGTTTTTCCTGAAAAACGCAGGACGAAAAGATTTAATGTGGATTAAACATTAGGAATAATTTTTTATTTAACAGTAAAGAGTGCAGCACGTCAGAGGCAGTTTCTTGTCTATGTTGAATAGTTTCTTATTTGTATAAGGTTTGCAGATTCTGTGCTTCCAGTTCCAGCTAACCATATCCCTATTTTATGCCCATATAGACAATACACTTTTTTGTGCAATACATTTTTGCATCCGAGTTCTCTGCTGATGACCTTTGCTGGTGTCTGCTTCTGCTATTCTCCTACACATCACATTTGCCTAGTCTTGCATAGAGTTTGCATACAGTTCTTATTACTGCGCTGCCTATCCCTGCTGAAGCCATGCTTTTTTCTATGACTATCCTTTATAAATGATGTCTTACTTTTCTCTGTGTTGCTTCATGAATTGTCCAACTATGCTTTGTAACTTTTTTACTTTTCAGTTTCATCTGAGAATATAGACATTTGTATAGGTTGTTGGACCTCTCGGTGCCTCCAAGGACAAGGGCTGACAGACAGAAAGGCGCCCCTATTCAAGAACAGTAAATGTGCCCTTAGCTCATCATAATGCACAATTCCACCAGTCTTGGAGACAAAAGTGGCCCCTTTACTTCTTGGGCCCCTGTGCAGCTGCACGAGTTCTACCAATGGTATGTCTGCTCCTATCAAAGTGAATCTGATAATATCGTCTATATTATTTTTTACACCATATTTAATTATTGAAGTGCAGATTGCCAAACAATATTTAGAATTGATGAAATCAACAGAATTACATTAATTTTGATGTTTAATTTTTTTCTTTTATTTTCTGTTTCTCAAGACTATTGAAAATTAAAGGGGAAATACAGTATATCCAAAATCAATCTTCTTATATGTCTTACGTATGACAAATACATCCTTTATTAAACTAACATACAAGAAAGATATCACAATGCAGAAAGTTAACTCTTAACTAGTGATGAGCGAGTATATTCATTGCTCTGGTTTTCACGAGCATGCTCGGGTGATCTCCGAGTATTTTGACGTGCTAGGAGATTTAGTGTTTGTCGATGCAGCTGTATGATTTGCGGCTGTTAGTCAGCCTGAATACATGTGTGAAATTCCTAACAAACAGACAATCCCCACATGTATTCAGACTGTTTAGCAGCCGCAAATCATGTAGCTGCATCGACAAACACTAAATCTCCGAGCACGCCAAAATACTCAGAGATCACCCGAGCAATGAGTATACTCTCTCATCACTACTCATAACACAAGACTAAATATTAAAGTCACACCCCATAGAATACTCAGGGGAGCAGTGGAAATAAAACAAAAGCAAAAACTGGCACCTTTGAACTGGTGACAGGTCTTGTTTAACCTCTTAATGATGATGACGAAGCTAATTTTGACCTTAACCCCTTAACGTCCACTGACAGACACAGTCCGTCATGGCTGGGTGTCAGTTCCCACACCAGGACGGACCGTGACATCATGCATTTAAACTGTCACTGCGTGTTTACAGTGCCGACAGCTGTCTGTGCCAGCTGAGCAGCACGGGAAGAGGTGCAGGGACCCATGCTGTCGGTCCCTGCACCCAGATCGCTGTGATCGGTCAGTCAATCTGACTGACCAATCACAGCATGATTTTGCAGGAGATGCTGAAATATCAGCACCTCGTTCCCTGATCAGTGCAGCAGCTCAGCTCTGCCAGTTTCCAAGTGTCTGCACTAACAGTCAGGAGCACTGTCAGCATTGCCCCTGGCTGTTAACCCCCATGGTCGATTGCAGCATTCAGGAAGGAGGCAGAGGGACTGGAGCTCTCTCTGCCTTCAGATCGGCGTCCCCGCGACGTCATCGCATGGCCCTGATCGTTGCCATGGTGACCTGGGGTCGTCATGACGACCCCCGGGTCATCAAGCTACAGAAAGCTTCTAAGACCATGCTCACAGCATGGTGTCAGAAGCTTTCAGTACAGGTATAATGCAGTGCAATACTAGTGCATTGCAATGCATTATACCTTCAATCAAAGTAAAAAAAAAGTGAAAGTCCCATAAAGGGACTAGGTAAAAAAGGAAAAAAAATGTAAAAAAAATATACAAAATAATAATAATAATCATAATAATAAAATCTACTAATAGATATTTTTATGTAAAAAATAAATAAACAAAAAAGTACACGTTTGGTAGCGGCGTGTCCCGAACAATCGGATCTATAAAAATATCATGGTAGTTAAGCCCTTCAGTGAACGCTGTAAAAAACAAACACAAAAAAAGTAGCAAACTATGCCTCATCATCATAACGCTTGGAAAAAGTGGAATAAAACGCGATCAAAAAGACAAATGTAAATAAAAATAGTATTACTAAAAATGCCATCTTGTCCAGCAAAAAACAAGCTGCCATAAAGCTCCATCAGCAGAAAAATAAAAAAAGTTATAGCTCTCAGAATAAAGCAAATCAAAAATAATTTTTTTCTCTAAAAGTTTTTATTGTGTAAAAGCACCAAAATATAAAAACAATATAAATGTGGCATCGCTGTAATCGTACTGACCCGAAGAATAAAACTGCCATACCAATTTTACCACAGAACGGAAAAAAAAACCCTGAATTGCTGGTTTTTGTTCATTCTGACTCCAGAAAAATCAGAATAGAAATCCATCAAAAAATCTCATATGCCCGAAAATGATACCAATAAAAAAGCTTGTCCCGCAAAAAACAAACCCTCACATGTCTCTGTAGCCCGAAATATGGAAAAAATTATAGCTTTCAAAATATGGCGACGCAAAAACTTCTTCTTGCAAAATAAAGTGCCTTTTAGTGTGTGACAGAAGCTAAACAAAAAAAAGATATAAATCTGGTATCGTTGTAATCTCACCGACTCAAAAAATAAAGTCGCCTAAACACTTATACCGCACAAGGAACGGCGTGAAAAATAAATAAAATTAATTCTTCACCTGCTGTGGATTTGTTCATTCTGCCTCCCAAAGCTCACAATAAGGCTCGGTGCACATTTATCCTGCGCTCTACACTGAGCACTTACACCGGGGTTTCCATGTAAATTTTTGAAATACGTGATTCAGACAGAACCGTCGGCGGAAGATTCCCTATAAAGAGGCAGATGGAGGGACTGTGAGTGCCATAAGACCTGTGATCCGGCAGTGTCCTTCTTTTTAAGCGTGCATAAAAACGCTGTCCACCATAGTTTTGTGCACCTCTGAAAGGACAGACAACACTGAACAGAGGCCAGACGGAGTCCAGAGTAACTCTGCTGCCTCATTTTAGTGTTTGGATCCCTTGGGGGTTTTCATTTGTCACATCACTCAGCATAGAGCACCGGATAAATGTGATCCCAAATGTTATGAAAAATGTTCCCAATAAAAACTTCAACGCCACAAAAAAAGCAAGTCCCCACTCAGGTCCGTCACCTGTTAACAGAAATATAGGAGGCTTCCATGTTACTGGTAGCACAAAGGCTCTTGAAAACCAAAATGGCTCAAAAAGAAATTCAGCAAATTCTGCTCTCCCAATACAAATGCCCCCCTACCTTCTGAGCCCCAGTGTGCATAAACCACCTTTAGCGTTCACGTTTGGCAGGGGTATAATTTCCAAAATGGGGTCACTTGGGGGGGGATTCTGCTCTTTAGCACTTAGGGGGCTCTGTATATGGAGTCTGCAAACTATTCTAGGAAAATCTGTGCTCCTGAAGGCAAATAGCGCTCCATAAATTAAAATTTGCAAATTGCAAAATTTTCAAAATTTTTGCCAAATTTACATTTTTTCACAAATAAACACAAGAAATTTTGAATTTTTTTTACCACTATCATAAAGTACAGTATGTCACGAAAAAAACAATCTCAGAATCAGTGGGATCCGTTGAAGCGTTCCAGAGTTAAAGTGACAGTGGTCAGATTTCAAAATGAAGGCCTGGTCATTAACCTACAAGGTGGCTTGGTCTTTAAGGGGTTAATAACCAGGCAAAATTTTTGGAATCTGACCAGTGTCACTTTAAGGCCTCTTTCACACTTCAGTCGTTCGACGTCAGTTGAAATCCGCCAAAGGGTGTAAAAAACGGTAAATTGGTAAAAACGGATGCAACGGATCAGTTTTGAGATGGATCTGTGATGAATCGAGAAATAGAGGCTGAATATGGCTGGAAAAAGAGAGAGAGAGACCCCAGAATGGGTTTCACCACTGTCTGGCAGAGAAGAACGGATCCGCTGGCGGATTCCACCAAAAACGGATGAAGACAGATCTGCCACCCATAGGCGTCCATTCTACAAATCGCCGGACGCGACGGAACCGTCAAGGTCCGCCTTTTCGACGCACACAAAAAACGTCCCAGTGGACGTTTTCAAAAACCGACGGACGCCAAAATTAGGACGGATCCGTCATTTGACGGATCGAACGGACGCCCATCCATCAAAATCTGTCACTAATGCAACTCAATGGCAAAAAAACGGATCCGCCCAAAAAAAGGGGGATCCATTTTTTTGACGCTTTGACGGATTTTGACTGACGTCGAACGACTGAAGTGTGAAAGAGGACTAAGAGGTAATAATAACTCTGGAACACTTCAATGGATCCCAGTTATTCTGAGATTGCTTTTTGTGACACATTGTACTTGATGTCAGTGGTAACTTTTGGTAGACATGATTTGCGTATGTCTATGAAAATATCGAAAATTTGCCAAAAAAATGAAAATTTAGCAATTTTCAAACTTAAAATTTTTATGCACTTAAATCAGATAGTTATACCACACAAAATAATCAATAAATAACATTTACACATGTCTACTTTACATCAGCACAATTTTTTTTTGTTAGGAGGTTAGAAATGTTCAAAGTTGATCAGTAATTTCTCAATTTTCCAACAAAATTTATAAAACCATTTTTTTAAGGACCATATCACATTTGAAGTGACTTTGAAGGATCTATATGACAGAAAATACCCAAAAGTGATACTATTCTAAAAACTGCACCCCTCAAAATCCTCAAAACCACATTCAAGAAGTTTATTTATCTTCAGATGCTTTAAAAGAATTAATGGAATGTGGAAGGAAAAAAATGAATATTTGCTATGCCATGTCACGTTTACAGAGCCCCTGATGTGCCTAAATAGTGGAAACCCCCCCACAACTGACCCCATTTTGGAAACTACGCCCCACAAGGATTTTATCCAGAGGTATAGTGAGGATTTTTAACCCAAAGCTACTACACAGAATTTGATAACATTAGGTCTTCATATTAAATACATCGTCATTAGTGTTGAGTGCAAGTGCTCGTTACTCGAGTTTGCATCGTGTTCTTTGGTATGCACAAAGTATTGCTGGTGCTTGAGCGACACTGATGCAAACTCGAGTAGCGAGCACTTGAGCTCAAAACTAGTAGTCATATCATCATCATTTTTTTATCTTTTGAATAAACCCTAAGCCCAACCTTAATCCTAATCCTAGCCCAACCCTAATTCCAAGCCAACCCTAACCCTAGCCGAACCCTAACCCTAGCCCAACCCTAATCTTAAGCCCAACCTTAACCCTAAGTCCAAACCAATCCTTAGCCTAACCCCAACCCTAACTCTAACCCCAATGGTAAGTAATGAAAGAAATACAATTTATAAAATTAAAAAAATTTAATCTGACTTAGGAGATATCACAGGGGGTGATGACATACTAATTATTGGCTTTTAATTACCGTGATAGGGTCTCACAATGATCAAAATTAACTAACAGGAAAAATCCCTGCTTTTGCTAGGTGTCAGCAGGCAGATCTCAACATTTTTTTTCAGGAAGAGCAGGCAGAGAGCCGGGAGACAGAGCTGAGGGACCAGGTGATGGGGGAGGTACCGGGGAAATGGAGGATCTCATTTCTTTCTCCTCTGACATCTATATCATGTCAGAAGATAAAGAAATGTTTTTGATTGCTGCCACACTTTTTTTACATGATCGGGGAAAAAACAGCCCTGATCATGTTCTCCAGAGTCTTAGCTACCCCCCAGTAGCTGAATCCCCGGAAATGTACCAATGCTGTGGGGCGCTATTCCTTTATTCCCGATTGCCATTTTAAAATGGCAATGAGGGAATAAAGCCCCTTAGCTGACGCCGTTTTAATGTGTATCGGTGGTCGTTAAGGGGTTAATGGCATGCATTAAAACTGACATCATTATTATTTCTATGATTTGATGTGGCGATTATTATTATTTATGGTTTGGTTGGTATACTTTGCCTTATGTTAGGTGTTTCATTGATGTTCATTACTATTTTTTGGCATGTTCAGATACGCTGCTCCCTGCATGTTTTTGGTATATGTCTTATGTGGCACTTTTAATTGTTTTCTCTTTGTGCTCTTATTTTTTGTGATATAAATAAAGATTGTTTTCTATTTTTGTACAACGGACCTTATGACTGTTTTTTCTGTGCTATTGGATATTTCTAGATTATGCAGTTTGGTTTAATATAGTCCTTGCGTTTTTTTCACTTGTTAATTTATTTGATTAACATCAATTTCACATGTGACTGCAATGTGGATCTATTTCTGTTTGTGGCTATGTCTATAATAAACCAGCAGGTGATTTCCTACATGAAACGTTCCTGTGTCTTCCTTGGGAAGCAGCTGAGTGAGTCAACCCCTCACACCATATTCATATATATATATGTGTATTGTCTGTTGTGGATTAGCGCTATGGCGACATTTGTAAATTAATATTGTATCCCAAAAGTCACCAATAGAAAATACCTCATTCTAAAAAGATTCTATTCCAGACAAAATCTTGTACTTCTTCATTTAGTCGAACACGCAGAGCAAAATGTGTCTCCCACCGTTGGCTATTAATCTGTGCACGGTGTACTCATTGTTGAGAGGACCACAGGATCCAGATCAACATTATATTTATTCTTTAACCTACAAAGGCTGCAAATTTCATCATGAGAATATTTATAATCCTGCTTATTCTGACAGACATTCGCTGGAGGGGAGAGCATACAAGACCGCAATTTACAGCCAGTTGGTTATAAAGTATTTAATATTATAATTGCTCATTAATATTATGTGTCATGAGTTTATGAGCAAGATATGGAGGCTTTATCCGACATAAGCTAGCTATCCTGCCGGGTAGGATGATGGAAGCTGGAGAACAGTCATTTTATACAATAGGTAAAATTCTAAATGTTATTGTAGGCAATGGTGTAACACTTTAGAATACTATTAAAATTCTACTAAGCTCATTGTTCGTTACGTCAAAGATGGAATCATCTCGGTTTTAATGATATGTTGTTTTGGATGTGGTGGGGATTCAGCTGTTGCAAAAGCTTCTCAAAACTTCTATTAAAGAGAACCTGTCACATGAAAAAACGCTATTAACCTGCAGATATGGAGTTAACCTGCAGGTTAATAGCATTCTGAACCTGCCCGGCACCCATACTTTGAGCCCCGCTGCCAGGAGGAAAGGAACTTTATTCACCCTGGCAGAGTTTTGCATTCAGCTATGGGGTTGGCCCCAGCGCGCATTCAGTCATTGTTCTGTGTATGAGCAGCGGCTGTAACCGCCTGCCCTGCACTGATTGTCGGCAGCTCCGCATTAGGGTCGGCTGTCAGTCAGTGACAGGAGCGGTGACTGAACCCGTGCCAGTGCTCCTGCCTCTGACTGAACGTTAAGGCTAAGTGCACACGTTCAGGATTATTTGCGTTTTTTTTGCGTTGTTGCATGATTTAAGCATCCTATCATTTAGAATGAATTCCGCAATTTTTGTGCACATGGTGCGTTTTTTTCCGCAAAAAAAATGCATCTCGGAAAAAGAACCAACATGTTCATTAATTTCGCAGAATTCTAGCATTTTTCCCGCTATATTATTGACCTAGAAAGTTCAGGAAAAAAAATCGTGGTAAAAACGCGCAAAATCCACGTGAAAACGCGCTTTTTTTACTGCGGAAAAAGTCAATTTTTGCTCAGGAAAATTCTGCAAACATTCCTGAACGTGTGCACTTAGCCTCAACGCTACTGGCTGGAATAGTGATAATTTCCTTCCGGCAGCAGGGTTCAGTGCGAACACTGAGCATGTTCAGAACTCCATTAATCTGCAGATTAATTCTATATCTGTAGGTTAATAGCATTTTTTTTCACATGACAGGTTCTCTTTAATTTCAGTAGACAGTGACCTATCATGCATTTGATTTTTATTGTCAGATAGTCTAAATTACTATTATCAGAATTAGGCCCCTTTCACACGTCCTGATATTTCCGGTACCGGAGATATCTGTGTTCGTGTGTCTGTGTGTGTACTACGTGTGGCAATCGTGTGCCACTCATGTGCCGCATCAGTACCACATGGACACACGCTCATCATTCTCCTCTGCTCGCAGGCAGAGTAGGGGTGAATGACAGCCGGCTTCAGCACCAGCCGCTAGGGAAGAGCAGCTTACAGTAGCCGCTACTTGCCTGACGGTCGTCTGTGCACACATAGGACAGTGTGCTCTGTTCTCCATGTGCAGCACGTTTTCCGGTCCGTGTGAAAATGGACATGTCTGCGTGTTTTGCACACTGACACACGGTCCGTGAAAACACACTGACATCTACATAGACCCATTCATTTGAATGGGTCTACGTGTGTACATGTCTCCGATACGTGTGAAAACTGTCACCACTCGTACCGGAGACACGGACGTGTGAAAGGGGCCTTATGGGTACTTCCGCAAAACACTAACAAATCAGTGTTTTGAGATATGTCCGTTGATAAAGATCTAATTAAAGGGACAATTTCAGGGTATTCTCTTGGAATTCTCAGTGCTGGCATAATTAGATTACTACAAAAGTTATCCTTTTTCTTCTTGTACTTTACAGCAAAACTGCTTGTTTCAGTAGTAAAATTGTAATGACAGATTCCCTTTAAACACTATTGTTGGGAAAACCTTTTGAGCTTCTCACATAACTTCTGATAGTATTTTTGCATTTTGCATTCTACGATCATGTTGCTTTCTAGGATCAGTCCTCTATTACGTGGCGCAGTACAGACATTTGTGTAGGGCATAATTGTAGATACAGTGGAGTTGAAATCAGATTTTATTTTATTATTGCAAAGGTGTAATTTTAGCAAGGTTGTGGGCAACATTGGATTATACAGAGCTCGGAATTCAGAGAACTGCTAGATTTGCTGCAGATAAAACAGTAATTGTTTCAAACTGACAACAAGGAGTCCAGTAAGTGACACATCACTGAAATCACAGTCTATGTCCCTACATTATGCTGCTCTCAGATGGTACAGCAAAAAACTGGCGACAGATTCAATTAAGGTTTCACTTTTTCTGAACCCTAAAGCAATTAAAAGGAGAAGCAAAAAAGTGAACATATGGACAGACATGTCATTTTTACATTGCTGTGTTTTGTGTCAATTTTTTGTTGCAGTTTTACAGCACTTTTCTCAGACAAATTCCAGGTGGAATCCACTTGAAAAAGATGTTTTGCACACATACCTTACTCCATTTCTGCCTTTTCCTCTCAAGCCCATAAACCTCTCGTTTGCATTTAACTCTGATAGGCTCCGTCATTATTACCCCAAAATCATTAAAACCCTTCACCACCTGGTTTTACTTAGTGACAATGTTGGAAAAGACTTTATGCAGGATAACTTTATACCCGTTAGGGCACAGCTAGATGTATAACACGGACGGCGATGGCATCACAGTGCACAGACTGGCTGGCGGCTCTCCTGACAGCACATACATTTCTATGCAGCTGTCACGCTCGTGTCAGGAGAGCCGCCAGCCAGTCAGAGCATTGCAAAATAAGAGCACATTCTGAGAGTTTTAGCTTTTCTGGATTTTGTGGTTGCTCTTCCCTACGTGTGTGAGAGAAACTTGAATTAATTCAGAATAAATACCATGCCATCATTAGAAGACTGGTGGTGACCAATCTTTACTGCCTGCTCTTCACACATTTCCTGGACAAGTCCTGCAGCAGTCGATGTAAGCCTGCTGGAACTACTGAAGAGGAGGAAACAACATCTGTTGCCTGCATTCACTGCTGTGACTTTAAAGTGGGGTATGCTACTGACACTACTGGGAAAGTAAAAGTGAGCCGATGTGTTATTTATTTGGAAAATGGGGGGTATGAATTAATATCTAGTGGAGTAGATGGAAGAGTAGGAATAGGCATGCTGAATATCTAAGAGGAGATAGCTCTGGATGGATGATGTGGCTGAGTGAGGGTGCAAGAATTGAAACAGTCTTGGTTAGCAATAGTGTATTATCATAATGGTGTACGCCAAGTTATCTTGCATGTAATGTCTCTGTGGATGTTAAAAGGATTCCCAGGGAATAGATAGTTGTAAATAACTGAACACAATACAATTTTGGTTTTCACATTTTGCTGCTTCAGTGTTTTTAGATCTTTTAGTCAGATGTCTCTGAAGAAAAACGGCACTGCTGACCTCTTCTTATCCGGACAATCATTCATCCAGATGTCTCAAAAAATCTGAAGGGGCTTCATCAGAGGAAAAGCCTTACAAGAAGTACAGGCATTGGACTGCAAAGGACTGGGGTAAAGTTATTTTCTCTAATGAGGCCCCCTTTACATTTGGGACATCAGGAAGAATGACTGTACAGAGAAGAAGAGGTGAGTGCTACCATGATTCCTGTGTCATCCCAACAGTAAAGCATTCTGAGACCATTCATATATGGGGGTTTTCATCCATGGAGAGGGCTCTCTCATAATTTTGCCTAAGAACACTGCCAATGATAAAGAATGGGATGTAAACATCCTCCCAGAGCAACTTCTCCCAACCATGCAGGAGCAATTCAGTGATGAATAATGCCTTTTCCACCATAATGGAGCACTATGTCACAAGTCAAAAAATGATAACCAAATGGCTTGGTGAGCAAAATAATGACATTTTGGGTCCATGGCCAAGAAATTCCCCTGATCTTAATTCTTAAAAAGTGGATGGAGAAACAGCACAGAAATTGTGATAAACTCCAAGCACTGATTAAATAAGTAGGAGTTGTCATCAATCAGGATTAAGGACCAGAAGCTGATGTAGGAGAGATATTGTATGAGAGACCTGCGACTGTCCTCACCTCCCGACATTCTCAATTCTTTTTTCGATTAGCCCTGCTTGCTGAAAAAAATTCCTGGAATGCCATGAGGTGAGGTGATTGGTAGGTCTCCTGTCCAGAGGACACAGATTGCTGACCTGGCCAATGGACCGGATTCTCACAAGTCGATTTGCCCATCTCTGAAAATAGTTGATTATCTCTTATTTAAAATAATATACTAAAATATTTAAAATTGTGTTGCAAGATATATAGATAGGATTAAATGCCACCACGTCCCTTTATGCAAAGTAACTCCATGTTTCAGGCTTACAGACTTTTAAGTATTTAAGTGATGACATTTTCATTTGTCTTCTGTTAAAGTGAAGGACCTTGATGACAGCTGATGATTTACATGATGATCAGCATGTAATATAACAATTAAAAAATGTATTCATGTAAAGCATTGCAGCACCATGCCATTCAATTTATGTAAAAAAAACAATATCATCAGCTAAGAAATATATGTTAAAGGGGTTGTTTGCAGACTTATGAATCCCCCCCAGCGCAAGCACTATGCGCTACAGGGATTTGCCAGTTCCAGACCCGGGATTGGAGGGTATATACAGTACAGACCAAAAGTTTGGACCCACCTTCTCATTCAATGATTTTTCTGTATTTTCATGACTATGAACATTGTAGAATAACACTGAAGGCATCAAAACTATGAATTAACACATGTGGAATTATACATTACACTTTACAAAAAAGTGTGAAACAACTGAAAATATGTCTTATATTCTAGGTTCTTCAAAGTAGCCACCTTTTGCTTTGATTACTGCTTTGCACGCAGAAAAGGTGAACGGATGGACTCTACATGCCTAGTTCCCACCTTGAAGCATGGAGGAGGTGGTGTGATGGTGTGGGGGTACTTTGCTGGTGACACTGTTGGGGATTTATTCAAAATTGAAGTGGTTAGCGGTCCAGCTCACCCCAAACTATCTCGATTGGGTTCAGGTCTGGTGACTGTGGAGGTCAGGTCATCTGGCGTAGCACCCCATCACTCTCCTTCTTGGTCAAATAGCCCTTACACAGCCTGGAGGTGTGTTTGGGGTCATTGTCCTGTTGAAAAATAAACGATGGTCCAACTAAACGCAAACCGGATGGAATAGCATGCTGCTGCAAGATGCTGTGGTAGCCATGCTGGTTCAGTATGCCTTCAATTTTGAATAAATCCCCAACATTGTCACCAGTAAAGCACCCCCACACCATCACACCACCTCCTCCATGCTTCACGGTGGGAACCAGGCATGTAGAGTCCATCCGTTCACCTTTTCTGCGTGCAAAGCAGTAATCAAAGCAAAAGGTGACTACTTTGAAGAATCTAGAATATAAGACATATTTTCAGTTGTTTCACACTTTTTTGTAAAGTGTAATGTATAACTCCACATGTGTTAATTCATAGTTTTGACGCCTTCAGTGTGATTCTACAATTTTCATAGTCATGAAAATACAGAAAAATCATTGAATGAGAAGGTGTGTCCAAACTTTTGGTTTGTACTGTATGAGTTATACATTCTCATGGACAGTGGGCGCAGCCTCGCTTTCATACACATGGAGTGATGGAGTGAGGCCGCGCACTCTAGTCCGCCACACCCACTGGCCGGCCTCCTCACTAGACGGGGCGCAGCCTTGCTCAATGCAAATGTATGGAAGAGAGGCAATGCCCAGAAGTATGCCTAACTCATACATACCCTCCAGTCCCAGGTCTGAAACTGGAGAATTCCGCAGCGCACAGTGTGTGCACTGGGGGGATTCGTAAGTCTGCAGTCACAAAAAGTGTATGAAGACTTATTGATTTGGACCAGTCAACCCCTTTAATGTTGCAGCAAAAATATTTGCCACTGTAGAAATAAAAAATCCTGTTACTTATCACTTGGGCTAATATTCCCAGTCTTTTCAACAGATCTAAATGAACAGAAGCAAATGTAAAACACATTTCCTGAAGAAAAATTCAATGTAAAGTATAGTATTATCTCCACTTATAGAATAAAAGATGACGGACATGGTGTAATCTCACATGTATTTGAGCAGGTGTTCAGTGCATTGCACAAGCACTATTCCATCAAAGGGTGAATGTTCACAGATGGTTCCACAAACGCCATCTCTGCCCACAACAAACTAAAGGATGAGAAAAGAAAATAACAAGTGAAAAGCATTGTGGTCGCCAATCCCATGATACAAAAGCGTGGTCTGTACCAATTCATTACAACCATTATTTTAAATCACTGCTTTTCTGAATGCTATTTGATTGATGTAAGTCTGAAAACATAAAGAAATTATGGGATATACAAAATAGCCAAAGTTAATTGCTCATCGACAGAGTTAAGGTGAGTTTCCAAAGGATGCCACTTGCCAAGAGATTCCGTTGTCTGATTTGCTTTTGGCAGCACTCTTCTGTTTTCTCCAACCTAAAATTGTCTCCTAAATTCTGTCAAGATTCAAAAGATGAATAAAATGCTATTTATTTGTGTATTTAGTTATTTATTTACATATTACTGTTTTGGGCCCGATTGTTTTTAGCCTAATTTCATTTTATATTCTTGATCATTTTCAAAATGTGTGAAAGTCTCGCACGAAATATAGCCTATCATTTTCCACGATGAGCTGCTGAACAAATTGTGTGGGTGTGTGTCTCTCTCCGAGAGTGAAGATTGATGTTCTACAGTTATGGTATTTATGTGTCGTATATTAGACTCTTTGAGGATGAAAAAACACATCCCAAATTAATTCTGCTGTGCTTCACTGTCTCCTTTCTCATTGAGGTCCAATCATTGCCAATGAATGGTCCTTCAGAGATTGCCGAACATTTATTACTCTGTTTGCTGTCAGCTTGATTTTATGTTGTTTTTGTGTTCAGACAGCACAGTAGTGAACAGCCTTGCACGTTAATATTACCAAATTAATTTCAGGTGAGAAGAGATATAAAAAAAAACTTTTTACTTTTTAATTTGCGGTTGTCACAATCCATTTTTGGATTTGTGGCAGCTCTTGTTCCACTCAGTTAAAATGTAACTTTTTTCCTTTCAGGCCAGCAGGGGTTAATGTCAGTTTTTCCCCGCTGGAAATCTGGTGTAATTGCAGTGCTGCTGGGTCAGGTGATGTGGGCGTTGACCACTCCCACCATCTGGAGATCAGCCTATGTGTGAGGAGCTCTATGGTGCCAGCGTGTATCATCTGTTTGAGGTCCTGGTGACTTATCCTACTCTGAGTGGAGTTCGGAGTCTGGCTTCAGTGTCATCTGCGGTGTGGAGCTTGGCAGCAGCGTCAGGAAGCTAAGTGTGGTGTTTTTTCACCTTGTCCATTTGGTGTTTGTCACTTTACGCTGTGTGTATTATCTGCAGTGGTGAAGCTAGTGCTCCTTGCCAGCCAGTGCACTAGCCAGGGCAGTAATAGGTGACTACTAGGGACTAGGTTTGTGACAGCGGCGGGGGAAGGACCCACATAGGGCGTTAGGGGTAGTGCAGGGACAGGCTTAGGTTTGAGCTCAGGTGGTGACCATGCCTCATTACCTATTGGTAGGGCCTTCCTCTCTCCTTTTCCATCCTGTTTTTTGTGAGTTGTGCTGTCCACTGATCGACCACCCGTTGGGTCATGTCGCACTGTGACAGTCACACCGTGACTTTGTCACCAACCGTCACTTTTTTCCAGTGAACCATGGCTCAAATGCAGGCCTTCCCTCACTGGTGAGCTTAAGGAGTTTCGGTGTCAGATGACGCAGCAGTTGCAGCAATTGTCAGGGGTTCTGGGTCTCAGCTCAGGTGCAGGCTCAAACGGAGCCTGAAATATCTCTCCCTAACTGTTTCACTGGAGGGAGAGATAAGTTTGTTGTGTTTAAAGAAGTAGTGTGTGGTGATTATAGTCTCCCTTGTCAAGGATGATCCCCAATGCTGGGCCTTCTCCCTGCAAATCGATTCTCCATCTATGCGGACGGTGGACGAGTTTTTTGCGGCTTTGACACTAGTGTATGGGGATCCTGATGGTGTCTCCCTGGCAGAGACTTGACTCCATAAAATCAAGCAGGGGGGTCGTCTGGCTGATGAGTATTGCTCAGAGTTTAGGAGGTGAGCCACTGACACGCAGTGGAATGACCCTGCTCTTAGGAGCCATTGTTGTCAGGGTCTGTCACCTAGGCTACAGGATACTCTGGTCAGTACGCTGCTCCGAGGTCGTTGGAAGCCGCCAGGTCCCTTGCTATCTGGGTGGATAGACGCCTCAGGGAGAGGCATACACTAAATTTGCCCCTGTCGTCTTTTCTAGGGAGGAGGACACATCAATGCAGACGGACAAACCTATGCAGCTGGGAGGAGTTTCATCACAATCAGGGTTGCCTGCAGTTCGCTATGGTATGGGGGCATGTTTCTACTGTGAGCAGACTGGTCATTTCATCAATGTCTGCCCAGCTCGTGCCAAATTACTTTTGTCATCTCAGAAGCCACGCCCCCCTGGTCTTGTGGAGGGAGGCGACCAGGGTGTGTATATTTCCTCCATCTTCTCGTCTCAGTGCACCATCCCTGCTGAAGTGGTGGTTGGCAGGGTAACTGAGTCTATACCAGAGCTGGTGGAAAGTGGAGTGTGAGTCAATTTGGTGGATTCTCACTTTGTCCACACCCATGGTCTGAGGGGTAGGATGCTAGCGAGACCCCTAAGCTTTCAGGCCATTGACTCTTTCCCACTCAGCCAGGGGAGGGTGACCCAAGACATAGATAATATACACCTGCGTATAGGGACTCGTCATGAAGAGTCCCTGTCGTTCTATGTCTTAGAGGGTTTGCCAACTCCCATCGTCTTAGGCCTCCCAGGGAAGGAGTCAGCTGGGACCAGTCGTGTAAGTTGTGTAAGGACTGACAGATCACAGCATGATCGCACAGGAGATGCTGAAATATCAGCACTTCCTGCCCGATCAGTGCAGCAGTTCAGCTCTGCCAGTGGCTGAGCCTCTGCCCTAACAGCCAGTAGCGATGTCAGCACCGCCCCTGGCTGTTAACCCCCTAAATGCTTCGATCGAGCATGATCACAGCATTCAGGAGGGAGGCAGAGGGTCAGGAGCTCCCTCTGCATTCAGATCGGGTCACCAAGCTGCAGAAAGCTTCTAAAACCACTCTCACAGCATGGTGTCAGAAGCTTTCAGTACAGGTATAATTCAGTGCAATGCTAGTACATTGCAATGCATTATACCTTCAATCAAAGTAAAAAAAGTGTAAGTCCCATAAGGAGACTAGGTAAAAAAAGGAAAAAAAATATATAAAAAAAATTACAAAATAATAATAATAATAAAATAATAATAATCAACAAATAAATACACATTTTAGGCAAAAAAAAACAAAAAAGTACACATTTCGTATTGTCGCGTCCGAAAGAATCCAATCTATAAACTGGACCCACTAGTTAACCCCTTCAGTGAACGCCGTGAAAGAAAAACACAAAAGGTAGCAAACTATTATGCTTTATCATCATACCGCTTGGAAAAGTGGAACAAAGCGCGATCAAAAAGAAGAATGTAAATAAAAACAGTATCACTGAAAACGCAATCTTGTCCCACAAAAAACAAACAGCCATACAGCTAAATCAGCGGAAAAATAAAAAAGTTATAGCTCTCAGAATAAAGTAATGCAAAAATAATTATTTTTTCTATAAAAGTTTTTATTGTGTAAAAGCGCCAAAACATTAAAAAAAATAAATGAGGTATCGCTGTAATCATACTAACTGAAGAATAAAGCTGCCTTACCAATTTTATCACCCAGAACGGAGAAAAACAAAAACAATCCCTGAATTTCTGGTTTCTGTCACGCTGTTCTGTCTGTACTTGGTTGTCGGCATGACAATGCATGTCTTTGCTTTAACCTTTTGCTCCTTTCTCCCTAATTGAGCTGGGATACTGTTGGCTAGTGTTGAGCGATACTTTCCGATATCCAAAAGTATCGGT
>VIAB01002954.1:0-15230 GCA_009801035.1 Oophaga pumilio | reverse complement strand
CCGATACTTGCGGTATCGTATCGCTCAACACTAGTTGTGAGGGGTTAACTAGTCAATTAGTTCAAGGGCTGAGTTTTTGTGGACAACCATAGAGTGGGTGGATGCCCGCAGACATATGGACTTTGATATACGTTATAGTTTGTTTTCCCATTTTTGCTAGAAAGCGCCACACTTATTTTGTTAAACCTCACACTCGTTCATGCCGTGTTTTTAACAAATCAGCTGAAGAAACGTTCCTGTGTCTCTCTCTGTGAGCAGCTGAGTGAGTAGTATTACCACAGTTGGTGTTTCGAATGTGGGCAATGAGTCCCACCCCCAGGTCCGGCTGATGACACACATGTCCAGAAGGCAGTAAGGCTGGCCATGTTGAAAATGACCCTGGGAGATGATGTGGAAGCCTTTCTGACAACTTTTGAAAGGGTGGCCGATCGGAACAGACTTCTGACAGCAGTGGGCAGAGGTGCTTGTGCCATATTTGACCCGTGAATTCCGAAAGGCATATTATGACTTAATACTACAGGATGCCAAGGAATATGCCAAGTTAAAGACCGAAATCTTGGCACACCTGGGAGTAACTATTTCAGTTAGAGTGTAACGAGTCCATCACTGGGCATATGCCTGCGACAAACCCCCTTGCTCACAGATGTTTCACTTGCTACACCTAGTCCAGAAGTGGTTGCAGATAGAGCCTTCCACTCCTGCCTAGATGATCGAGTGTGTGGTGATGGACAGATTCATCCACTCCCTTCCCAGGCCAGTACAGACCCAGGTCGCCTTGCAACGTGGAGAGATACCAGGTTGTAGAGAAGTCCCTAGAGAAACAGGACATCATCACTTTCCCATGCTAGAATGACCAAAGGGGGACAGGGTCACCACGCAGAGGGTCTAGAGCCACAAACGAGGGCGTCCAAATTCTGCTGAGGGTCCGCCAAAGGCTTTTGTTAAGGATGTGGTCTGTTGACAATGTCACAATCATGTAGCCACCCGGTGTCATATATCCCCTGAACCAATGAACTTCAGCCTATGGCAGCGTTGCTCCTATTATGCATATCCAGCCTGCAATGTGGACCCTCAACCCGGCGAAGGGCAGCAGCAGTGTGCCGTGTCAATTAATGGGGTAATGGTACTTCGATTGTTGGACTCTGGAAGTCTGGTGACCATGATCAGTGCTACACTTCCCCACCAGTTGATCCCTGATATATTCGTGGGTGTTTGCTGTATACATGGAGATGCCAAGGACTACGATGTGGCCAGAGTAAACTGACTGTGAAATTGAGAGTTAACTAACTGTGATATAAAGTTCAATGAGATAAGGGTAGTCAAGGACTTGATACATCCAGTCATATTGGAGCATGGTTTTTCACTATTTTGGCACTTATGGCAAAAAGGGGCAGTATCTGGTGTCTTCGACAAAAGCAGATCCATGGGGAAGAAACTACGTCAAAATCATAGATGGATGAGTTCCCCCTGTGTGTCCTTGCCATGGAGGAGGACGAGACGTTGACCGAGGAGGCTAACCTCACTGGATTGAGAGCGTCTAGAGAGAACTTTGGGACGTTTGACAATGTGGCCATCAGTAACGGGTTTGCTCAAGAACCGGGGGCAGACACCAGGTTCCCGCACTTTGCAATTATTGGAGAGTTATTGTATTGGGTGACTAAACTGAGGGGCAGTGAAACCACACATGCTTGCATATGTCACTTGTGGTTATAGTAAGTTTTGAAACTTTGTATTTTCGTTCACATTTTCAATCATGTGTTAATTTAACATGATTATGTCATTTCCTTGTTACCCCATATAATGTGATATAAAAGTGTCTGTCTCCATTATTGATGAAAGCTGGGATGGGCTGAAATGTTTAATTTGATTTCCATATGTGTGCTGATTAAAATGATACCTTGGTTGATGAAATCCGTCTTGTGGTTGTTTAATCTTTATTTTCAGTTTTGAGTTAATGAGATTCTCGTGCTCCGGGGTGGCCTGTGGGGGGTCATCATATGGTGCTCTGATTAGGTATTCATACTGATGGCTTAATTTTTTTCTCTGAATAAATTTATATCAGCAAATAAAATAACTACATGCATATTATCCATGCGATTATGCAGTAGTGTAGGCGCCGCCACTGGCGCTTGCTGAATGTGATGTTTTTTTTCAATACATATTACATTCAGTATGTAAAATAGGGGTCAGGTCACTGAGGGATCAGTGACTTGTCATAAGCCATACAGATGAATATGTAAGCAGAGCACCACATGAAGACTCCCCTACAGCCTCGGCACGAACCCCCAGCATATCATTAACTCAAAAATGAAAATAAAGATTAAACAACAACCACAATGTATCACTGTAATCAGTATAACAGTGCCAATCTGACACTGTCAGTAGGTTACTCAGCACAATCCTGCTGACAGGCTCCTTTTAAGCACTGTAATAATAATTGAGTGCTGATAATCATTGAGTGCGTGCCAAGATGCAAAATCCTGTAGATTTCTCAGCTGCGAACATCAAGTTACCTCCGTACTCAGGCTTATTTATATTCTCTGCGATAGTTTTTCGAAAGTTGTTAGCTTACCTTTCATTAGCACTTCTCTAGCATGCGCCCATTCAGCTCTTCCATCTGATGTCAATAATCCGATTGGTGGAAGGCGCTCATCTTCATTTTCTGCCAGTCTAACTATTTTCCTAAGCTGAGTGAATAAATCACCTTCACTGAGACGGCGGAAGTTAATAAGAACATCCAACACGAAAAACTGTTGGAACAAAGTTAAGTAAAGGCTAAATGCATTTCTGTGCCAGACTGTTCCCACTGTACAGTGATTAGGTGTCTAATAAGTACAACAAGCAGTCTATGTTGGCAAGAATTGGTAAACTGATGAAAGGAAAAATGAAGGCAGAATCAGACTACACAGGATTTATTTGTTGTCTGTAAGCAATACATTTTTCTTTATTTATTGATTTATAAAAGAAACAAAGAAGTAAAATCATAAGGCACTAACCGCTCCAAAATAATGAACAGTCACCCTGAGAGACTTATAACCAGAGTGAAAAAAATCGCCACTCAATTTTGCAGTGAGTGAACAAAAAGTTTTTAATGGCAATCAAAAACAAAATTTTAGTCCCTAATCTGGGCCATTAAAAACTGATTGTCGCAGTATAGGGGATCATATGCTCTGAGAGCTATAAAAAGATGACTAAGGATACTCCCACTGTGCTATCACTTTGCATATGATCCCCTTTACTGCGGCAATCAGTTTCTGACGAAGGTTTGGATTAGGAAAGAAACGTTAAAATTATATTTTGGATTGCCATTAAAAACTTTTTGTTCACTCACTGCAAAACTGAATGCTGAGTTTTTCTCACTATATTTAAGGACTACTGGACCTTATTCGAGCACCACATTCTCCTCAACGGACTGGCATATATTTCTATTAGCGTAACAACCATAGACAGAATTATCGATTCCAAGAATCCTGCTTTCAGTCTACGATCTTATCATAAAACGGATATTGCAAGCAAAATAGTAATTCCATAAACATGATCTCACAGTCAAAGTGATCTAACACCAACATAAGAGTAAGTTCAGAAGAAGAAGGAAGAAGAGGACAAGAGAGAGAAGCTGAAGAGGTGCGGAGAGAAGAAAGAGGCAGAAAGGGAGGGGGATAGCGAGGAAAGGGGAATGTAAGCAAGGATGGGGCTCCAAAAACACGGAGTCAGTTATGCCATGACTATTTCTTAGTCTGTTTGTATATTTATATATCCTGAGAACCATACCTCAAAGGGGGCAGCGTGTAGCAAAACCATGTCCTACAGTGGAAATTTTGGTGGTGTTCCCAGGTGTACCTGGAATGGGGTTAATTGTCCCCAAATTTGGCACTGTAAGTGTTAAGTATATACATATCCAAGTTACAGATGATTTTTATCAAAAGTGTTTTCTTTTGAAGCTAAATAAAAGACTGTTCAATTTGATAAATGCCACCACAAACCCTACTAGATACTATGACAGAATATAGGAAAATATATCGGTATAGTAAAAACATTGAAAATGTAATTGTGTTTGTGGAATAGTCCCAGGTATAACAAGCTATAGTGTGCTGTGCGCTACACTATTGAAATACCCTCAGGGATATGATAAGAGTAAAGCTTGGAGAGTCTCCCTATACATTAAAACATAACTTTTAATACCAAAATTAAAATGGATGAGAAAATATGACACATAGAAAAACATAAATAAAGTGCTCGTGCACACCAGTGCTCAATATTCAATAAAAATTGGTTTGGTCTCACCAATACAAGCAGACGTATGTTACACGGCAAATTTGGTCCGAACCAGTTGTCCAAATGGGAAAAAATAGAATAGGGGAAAAAGGGTATAATGGCTTGATACTGTGTCCCTGTCGTGCCACTGCATTGCTCCTGTCCTAACAAGGACAGGCCCCAAGTATATCCTACTATGGACAATCCACCTCTTGTTGCTAAGAAGTGCTGTACCCCTGTAGTGCCTTACTCGATTCCACATCATTATGGGATTTGGGGGGTACAGCACTTCTTAGCCATAAGAGGCCAACATTTTGTACCTTATAACCAGCTAGTGGTAACCCTCCTTGACTTTGTACTGAATAACAACTTTTTTACCTTTGATGGCAGGATCCTCCACCAGCTCAAGGGCACCGCCATGGGAAGCCCATGTGCGCCAAGTTATGGCAACTTGTTCCTGGGCTGGTGGGAGGACACCATTGTCTTCTCAGCACCCAATGAGGAATTCACGGTCTATATAGACCTATGGGCAAGGTTTATCGACGACATCTTTGTCATATGGAGATGTATCAAAGAAACCTTCCACATTCCTTTCATTACATCTTTGAATAATAATGATGTTGGTATGAGGTTTACCTTTGAAATCTAAGAAGAAAGGTTACCATTTTTGGATGTCATGGTTGCAAAGTCAGGGAGGGGGGATTATGTTGAAACTACCATTTACAGGAAACCCACCTCCACCAACTCTTTACTTAGGTAGGATTGCCACCACCCCTACCCATTGAAGAAAGGTATACCTAAGGACAGTATCTCAGACTTAAAAGGAACTGTTCTAATAGGAGGGACTTCAAGGCCCAAGCTGATGACCTCAGACAAAGGTTTACCGCTAGGGGGTACCCTGACCGGGTGCTAAGGGAGGCTTTTCACTATGCTAACAAACAAGAGAGAGGTACATTGTTGACACCACATGAGAGGGGATTACGGACAGTGGAAGAGAAGAAAACTAGACTGATATGTGCATTTGATAGTGGGGCCCCATTTATCAAAAAAATTCTCAGGAGACACTGGGACATCATGAAAATGGATGAGGATATTAAAGACATCATTGGAGAAGTACCGCAAATCACCTATAAAAGATGTAAAACTCTGGGTGATCGATTGGTCCATAGACATTTTAATGCACCAAAGGCAGAGACTTGGTTATCTTGGAGACCGGTGGGATGTTTCAAATGCGGCAGTTGTGTGGCATGTGAATTTGTCCAGGTAGGAAAGGAATTTTACAATGAAAACACACAGGAAACATTTACGATCAAGGAATTTATTAATTGTAAGACCAAAGGCGTTGTTTATAGAGCTGTGTGTGAATGTGGCTTAACTTATATCGAGAAGACCATTAGAGAATTCAGAAGGCGGGTGGGGGAACACGTTGGGGACATTCGCAATCAGAGGGATACATCTATTAAACATATGAATGGAGTACATGGGATTAATGTTAAGGCCATACGCTTTATGGGTATAGACAAGCTAAAAACATCCGTTGGGGGGGGGAATTTTGATAAAATGTTGCTACAAAAGGAGGCAAGGTGGATTTTTCAGCTGGACACTTGCCACCCTCGGGGGCTAAATGACCAATTAAATTATGGGTGTTTTGTGTAGTCCCCTACTAGTTACCCCTTCATGGGACCATCTCCCACGCTCCATTCAACCCAATATGATTTTTTCTCCGCCCTATTCCATTTTATGAACATTATTCCCCCCTATTTATTTATTTTCCCGGTCTTCACGCTCTATCCCCTACTTTTCCCCTAACCTTTATCCCCCCGACCTTTCCTCCCCCCACTTATCTCGCTTTATATCCTCTTTTTATTATTCTGATGAAATTTATATTTGTATTTAAAATTTAAATAACTCTCAATATCTATATTTCCTTTATCTGGTGCCAAGATTGGAGGACTACCAATGAAAATCAGAACATCTGCATTATGTCTACTATGACAGATCATGTATCTATAGGAATTGGATTACTACCCATTCTTTAATACAATATTCCCTACCTTTTATATTTAATAATGGGCCCTTTATCTATGGGAATGAAAACTCATTTACTGCATTGGGATTATTGTTTTTTGTGGACTTTGAGTATGGCCTATAGCTTTTATATAAACCTGCAGTAATATGTCCCCTTTTATGTGCTACATTTAATAATGCGCTGTCTACACTGGGATTACATTGGGTGGATTGGATACTTCCACTCCTCTGATATGTTATCAAATAGGACAATGCTAGGGTCAATGATAGCGATATACACAATTCCATCAGTGTTAATGGAGCTTTTTTAGAATGTCAATAAGCTAAATATTGATCCAATTTACATTGGATGACTGGAGCGAATGCGGGCAATATGGCGCCAATACTTCCGGCGGCCTGTTCCAGGTTTTGGAATGCATCTCCTTGGAGCCCGGCACATGTTTATCTGATACCGGAAGTGACGGACAATATGTGTCATGTGTGCATCGCCACGAAGATCGTCGCGGTTGCACATTCTGACTTCTCACAGCTGAGTTGCTGTTTCTTTGTGTTTGGCAGTGAGGGAGTTAATTCTGTCTGTGCTCGGTGCTGGGACTGGGTGCAGTTTCTCCCGGCTGCAATTGATTATTTGTTGATTGGTTTCCTTTAAATTCCTGGTTGTCTGCTTTGGGAGTTGCCAGTGAAATCCTTCATGCAGACCACAGATAGGAATGAATCTGTATAGACTTAAGTTAAGAGCTCCTTAGTTGTTTTAAGCTCAACTTGCTTAGAGTTTTATATCCCAGACCATTTATGTTCCTTCGGTGTTGTGTATGCAAGTCAGTGTTTTCTCCTGTCTGTCTTATATGTCTAATCGGTGTATTTAGCTGAGATCAGTCCATATCCCTTTGGTGGTAATCAGGATCCTTCTTAGGACTGATTACAGGGTTCAGGGACTGATAGGAGACAGGGTTAGGCTGGAGACTTGGACCTCTGAACCATTATCAGTACCTCCAAGGTGAGGGATTAGTTAGGACCCCAGTTTAGGGTCAGGTTAGACCCCGGTCCTCCTCTTTCCTGTTACAGCTTATCAAGTCCTCAAGATTAACCCTGAGTTCAACAGATATCGTGTCAGGTAAATCTATTCTATATTTACATGCTGATTTTGCTAAACTATATGTTGTATAGAGTGTTGTTCCTGTAAGAATAGTTTACTGACATCGTATACATATCATTAGACAGCGTGACAATATGGCACCGATACTGTGCATTCCAGTTGTTGGAGCGCATTTCCATGGAGCCCGGCATTTGCTTATCCGATACTGGAAGCGACGACAATAACATGGCGCGGTCACTTCCGGTCTATGCGTTCCAGTAGGTGGAACGCATCGCTAAGCAGATTGTGAGTTTAAGATTATTGCTGGTGGGATGATTACCAACGCTGTGGCAGTGATCCGGAAGGTGGAGTACAAGAAGGTACATCAGTAAACAATTTGGTGATTGCGCTACCGCCTAAGTTGCTGTCTGAATATAGTATTGGGGGTGGGACAAACATGGAAACCCCCAATCGGTTTGGAAACCTGCTTAAGGTGTTGGTCACAAATGGATGACATCACACGCGGGGGCGGGCCGTACCCCAAACAAGTTTATATAAGTTATTCTACTGCATGGTACTGATCATTTACTATAGACAATGACACAGACAGTCACATTTGTTGGGAATTACCCAACCATTACAGGGTCACTTGATGCAGACGGACATCTGAGATATGTTTTTTATTCCACTGGTCCCTTTTTCTTTAACTCTCCTGATGAATCCCCATGACTGGGGAAGAAACGTGTAGGGAGATTGTACTTTTTCATTTATGTGGGAGACATACACTCCCCTTTTTCTGATGGTGGATTGTCCATAGTAGGATATACTTGGGCCCTGTCCTTGTTAGGACAGGAGCAACGCAGGGGCACGACAGGGAGACAGTATCAAACCATTATACCCTTTTTCCCCCTTTGATTTTTTCCCCTTTGGACAACTGGTTCAGACCGAATTTGCTGTGGAACATGCGTCTGCTTGTATTGGTGAGACTAAACCAATTTTTATTGAATATTGAGCACTGGTTTGCACGAGCACTTTATTTATGTGTTTTTCTATGTGTCATAGTTTCTCGTCCATTTTAATTTTATTATTAAAAGTTATGTTTTAATCTATAGGGAGACTCTCCAAGCTTTACTCTCTTCTAATAGTTCCAGGTATAAAACATTACCCATGTGAGCAGCATTTACTGTGACAGCAGTACCCATTAATATGACCCCGTTATTAGCCCAGAGTGCATGGTCACTCATAAAAGAACTCACCTGGTTGTTACATGCAACAATAATGTGCTCTGGCTCTGGCATGATACTACTTTCCTGAGCCACAAGAGTATCCTTTGTTGAGCCTGGAAGACGGTAAGAAGAAAATAGCCCATAGTACTGTTTCATACACATACGTTGTCCAGACAGCTGGCCTCGAGCAAGGTCTACAGGCAGATCATGCCTAAAACATTGAAAAAAAAAAGGATTGTTACTGTAATCCACAATGAAATAATGCTTTCCTGTAAATAAATTTGACTGTGCGGTGAAAATGAGAGCCAAAGGACGGCATATGCCAATGTAGGACTCTCAAACTTACACTGCAAATGCAGTGTGAATGTACTCTTATGGAATTAAAGGCAATCTATGGCCTTGTAGACAAGCACAATTGTAGAGTGTTCTTTACTATACAAGGGTGTGTAGAGAAGAACATGCAGCAGTTACAGTGAGCGCGCTGTGCACGCCCAGCACTGAGCACTCCTCTCATGTGACTGCTGTATACAAAGAGATTGAGATCTCCCTGCACTCACAGTGGGAAGACCATACTCCAAATTTAGGATATGGAGCAATACTCTTGTCAAAACACACTTTAGAAGCTATTTTCTCTATGAAGGCAGCAAAATAGGATAATTAACCCTATTACAAAATGTATACAAGTTACATTTACAGTTAAATATAAGGTTACTCTCTAAGTGGAAATTATTCTTTCATCAAACAGCATAAATTAATAGCACGGGAAAATATAACAAACTTTGTAATGTATCTTATCAGAGAATTGTGCTTTGTTCTCCACTTATGAGCCACTTTTCCCCTCCCAACTGCCTACTAAATTCACCATCAACTCTGAAAAAGAGCCCAACTCCCCCTTCAACATAAGATAGAACAGTGGGCTGTCAGGCTATACAGCCTATTTGATGTCTATGGAAAGGGGAGAGACACTGACACAGAGAAACAGATGCATGCCACATTCTCTCTACCAAGTAATTTTTCCAGTCCTAGGGCTTGATTCCCAGCTACACTACTCAATACTGCTGTATAATTTCCTTTATGCCTCTCCTGCTTCTGTTTGTGGACTACAAAAGGAGAAAAGAGCAGGAATCCTTCTTTCTGTGTTTAGCGTGTGGGAGAAATCAAAGCAGTTAGTTAACTCCCACTAGCTAAGAGACATCTGAAAATTTTAAATTGGGGCTGCAGAGGAGATATTGTTAAAAAATGCAGGATACAAGTGATATACTGAAGATAATGGGGATTCCAGCTCACTAGTCCAGCTCACTAGTCTTGCAGTATAATCCTCCTACAGACGTTAATGGTGAAAAGATATCCGGCAATCCATGAGTGGACTAAAATCTTCAAATATAATGCATGAATATAAATATAGACAGGACAGCTCAGTCAGCAAAACCAATGGTCAACCATGATTAAGACCTTCTGGTCAAAATTAATTTTCCTTTCCGACTGAGCTGTCCTGTCTATATTTATGTTCCTGAAATTAATTTGAAGATCTTATACTTCCCTTCTTCAGGTTGACTCGTTGATCGATACTGAAGGAAGATACATCTTTGTGAAAGGCCTGCTGTTGGGAACCTTCATTACATTGGCAACCTCTATGCCCCCAATAAAAAACAAATTAAGTGGATAATTTCCAAACTAAACCAATTCCGTTTTTTGTTGGAAGGCACGCCAATTCTTGGAGGTGACCTCAACATACCCTTAGACCCTATTTTAGATTCTACCACAAAAAAATGTAGTACACTCACGGAGTGACGGATATCTTTTCCCCATTAACAAGTAATGTAATATCCAGAGATAGGGTTATTACTCAGGTGAGTTTTATATGTATGGGGGCCTTAACCCCTTCACAAAATCCGCAGTACATGTACGGCACTACAGAAAATGTGTTTCCACAAACCACCGTACATGTACAGTTGTGCTCAAAAGTTTACACACCCCTGCAGAATTTTTGCTTTTATGGCCTTTTTTCAGAGACTATGAATGATAACACCAAAACTTTTTCTCCACTCATGGTTAGTGGTTGGGTGAAGCCATTTATTGTCAAACTACTGTGTTTTCTCTTTTTATATCATAATGACAACCCAAAAACATCCAAATGCAGCCCATTTTTCTTCACATTCCTCCTTCTTGTGCAACTTGAAACAGCCACAACGCTAGTTTTCAGAGCGTCCAGTATTTCAGCTGATGTTATTTGTGGGTATTTCTTTGCATTCCTAATAATTTTCCTAGCGTTTGTCACAGGTCACAGGTGAGGATGTTACCTTTAGTAGCCATTCAAACCTATTTGTGTCAACTTATGTGCATGTTATCAGGCCAAAATCACCAGGGTATGTAAACTTTTGATCAGGGTCATTCGGGTGTTTTGGGCTGTCATTATGATTTAAAAAAAGAGAAAACACAGTAGTTTGACAATAAATGGCTTCACCCAACCACTAACCATGAGGGTAGAAAAAGTTTTGGTGTTATCATTCATATTCTCTGAAAAAAGGCCAAGAAAGCAAAAATTCTGCCGGGGAATGTAAACTTTTGAGCACAACTGTACGGCGTGATGATTGCATGGGCTCACTCCCAGTGCCGGTGCGATCATCAGTGTCAGCTCTATATTATAGCTGACACCCTGCACCAACGCCCACAATCGGTGCTAGAGCACATCATGGGCGTTTAACCACTCAGATGCTGCTGTCAATTGTGACAGCGATATATATTGGCTAGCACAGACAGGGAGCTCCCTCTCTGCTTTGGCACAATGAGATTGAGATTACAGTATGCCGATGGTCTCTGTGAGGAGCTGGCCTTGTTCTAATGACTATTCAACCAATGGACATACAGCTGAATCTATGGCTCTAAGGGATGCAGACTTTTTCCAGCACAGAACACCGGTTACATCAATCTCATTGTTGTGTTCTATTAGAGATTTGCTTGCTCGTCAGTTTAGCCTCAGGAATCAATGTTTCTATTCAGTGACAGTAAGCAGAGGAAGAAGTGTTGGTTGGATCTTATGTATTCATGAGGCCTCAGGCCAGACATTCGAGTGGTAATCAAGGAAAGCGATCATTCCATTACAGGCAGTATGTTGCAAAAATGCCTTAAAACATTCTCTCTCTCATTATTCTGGAATTTGACAAATATTAATATTTATGGTAATCCTATTTGACCTAAAACGGGAAAGGTTTATTCTGATGTCATGACAGATATTGAGAGAAACATGCATATGTGTCTTTTTTATGGTGTATGTAACTTCTGGTTTCAACTGTAGTTACATTCCCACAGGGATGTAATTTCCAAAATGGGGTCACTTAAGGGGGAATTCTGCTCTTCTGGCACTTAAGGGCCTCTGTCGAGTCTCACAATGTTATAAAACAGTACTGTTCAGTCACATATAGGGTATTGCCACATTCAGCAGTAATTATGTGATAAACTTTGATGCCATTTTGACCCATTTCACCTTTTGAAAATGTAAAATCTGAAGTTAAAACAAAGTTCTTGTAGTAAAAATGTAATTATTCTTTCTTCACCTGCCAAATATATAAAATGTGACCGAGCTGTGTGTCAACATGCTCACTGCACCCCTATATTAATTCATTGAGGGGTGTAGTTACTAAAATGGGGTCACTTCTGGGAGTTTCTGCTGTTCTGGTGCTCTGCCAATGTGACATGGCACCCCCAAACTAATCCAGAAAAATCTGAATTCCAATATTTGCAGGAAAAATGCATTTTTTAAATTTCACTGCTCAAGGTTATAAAACTCTGTGAAGCACCTGTGGGTTCTAAGTGCTCACCACATCACTAGATAAGTTCCATGAGGGGTGTAGTTTTTAAAATGGGGTCACTCGTGAGGGTTTCTTCTGTTTTGGCATATCAGGGTCTCTTCAAATGTGACATGGCATCCGCTATCTATTTCAGCCAATTTTGTGCTCCAAAGGTCAAATAGTGCTCCTTCCCTTCCGAACCCTGCCGTACACCCAAACAGTAGTTTCCCACCACAAATGGGGTATTGGCATACTCACGGAAAATTGCATAACAAATATGAGTGGTCCATTTTCTCCTGTTACCCTTGTAAAAATTAAAAATTTGGGGCTAAAGTAATATTTCTGCAGGAAAAATATATTTTTTAATTTTCACGTCTCAACGTTGTAAGATTCTGTGAAGCACCTGTGGGTTCAAGGTGCTCACCACACCTCTAGATAAATCCTTGTGGTGTGTAGTTTCCAAAAAGTTGTAACTTGTGAGAGTTTCCACTGTTTATTTACATCAGGGCTCTGCAAACGCGACATGGTGTCCAATGGCGCTCTTTCCCTTGCGAGTCCAGTCGTGCACCCAAACAGTAGTTTTCCGCCATATAAAGGGTGTCTTCATACTCAGGAGAAATTACACAACAAATTGTACGGTCCATTTTCTCCTGTTATCCTTGTGAAAATTAAAAATATGGGGCTAAAGGAACATTTTTGTGAGAAAAATTAAAATGTTCATTTTTTCCTTCCACATCGTATTAATTTATGTGAAGCCCCTAACTAGTTAATAAACTTCTTCAGTGTTGTTTCGAGCACTTTGAGGGATGCAGATTTTAAAATGGTATCCCTTTTGGGTATTCTCTATCACATAGGGCACTCAAAGTCCCTTCAAATAGGATGTGGTCCCTTAAATAAATGGTTTTGTAAATTTTGATGGAAAAATCAGTAATTGCTGATAAAATTTTAACCCTTCTAACTCCCTACCTCAAAAAATATGTTTAAAAAATTATGCAAAGTAATGTAAAGTAGACAAGATGTAAATGTTACTTAATAACTATTTTGTGTAATATATCTGGTTTAAGGGCATAAAATTAAAAGTTTGAAAATTGCGACATTTTTTTCAAAATTTCCGTTAAAATTCTATTTTCAAACATAAACGCCAAAAATATTGACCTAAATTTGCCAATAACATAAAGTACACTGTGCTACAAAAAAAACATTCTAAGAAACAGTGGATCCATTGAAGCGTTCCAGAGTTATTGGCTTCATAAATTGACATTGGTCAGAATTGGAAAAATTGGCCTGGTCGGGAAGGTGAAAACAGGCTCTGGGGCGAAGAGGTTAACAGAGGTATTTTCTCAACAAACAGTACGTAAGTAAGTGAGATATCTTATTACAGTTAAACTAATTTCAATAATATATATTAGGGATTTTTTAGCAGACTAAAATGAATCAGTGGATAGGAAAGTTTGGATTCTTTAGGAATATTAATGCACATAAAACTTATGCTGTCCTAGAAGGCTCATCCATTTGCATCAGTGCAATTCTTATTTTTTTGTTTTCCACATGCTGTTATCACATAAATTACAATAGTCCTTCATCCATCAGTTGTTGCCTTCCCATGGGGAACTGTTCATCTGTCACATAGGCACATCAGGTGTTTTCCACACCAGAGTGTTATTCCTTTCTACTGTAAAATTAGAGTTACTAATATTTACAGCATAACATATTAATATATTTATACTAATTGTGCAGCATTATATTTTCTTTGAATTTAGGTGTTACATCTTTTTTAGCCTTATTGGGAATCTATCAGTAGGATGAACCCCTCTTAGGCGCCTATATGGACATGTAGGTCATAGAAAGCTGAATAAAATGATACCTTGTTATCTGTAATCTGATGTTTTATTTTAGAAATAGCAACGTTTTTGTTAATATGTAAATGAGTTGTCAACAGCTATGGGCCAGACAGTGATCTCTCTGAGAATCTGCCCCAGGGCTTATTGTAAATGAATGGGATTGTGACTAGTGTGAGACATGTAATGACTGACAGTCTGCTCTCCTCATCTATATGTGTACCCTGAAAATGCTCTCTTTCATTTACAATAATCTCCAGAGGCAGATTCTCATACAGATCAGGGTCCGGCCCATAGTCTTGAACAGCTCATTTACATATTAAGAAAAACTTGGATTTTTCTGAAATAAGACATCAGATCACAGATTTCAAGGTATCATTTTATGCAGCTTCCTATGACCTACATGCCCATATAGATGGCTTACGAAGGTTGATCCTTTAAAGAGTTATTCTTGACTACATTGATGGCGAACTATTATAAAGTAATAAATTGTCTGCTATGGTGTATTTTTGACAAGGTTACATATAGCCAGTAGAGTTGAACGAAACAGGTCGGTCAGATTCATAAGTCGCTGACTTTCGCCAAAGTCGGGCTTCGTTGACCAAAACACGACCATAGCGTGCAGTCGGCCATGCGGTCGGCAAAACGAGCACTAAAGTCCGTTTTCCCAGAATGCTTTCAGGCGCCTTTTTTCAGCCAATGAGCAAGGACGTACACTGTGGGCAATGAGATGACATGTGCAGCATCCACCATCATCTTAGAGAAGGGCATTGCAGTGATTGGCTTGCTTTGGGGGGGCGTCATAGTGTCTATAAAAGCTCTGAGCGCCAGCCTCCATTTTACTTCTGCCGATCTTAACAGTAGGGAGAGGTTGCTGATGCTGTTTATCAATAGGGAGAGAGTTAGGGCTGGAAAGAGAAGTTCTTCAGTGCTTGTTATGATAGCAATTGTGGTGTACAGTTAGTGTGCAGTGACATGGGAAGATTTTCTTGTGTGCAGCAGCGCTGGTTATTAGGCTGCC
>VIAB01002950.1:91635-110956 GCA_009801035.1 Oophaga pumilio | reverse complement strand
TCGCCGCGATTCCGCAAAAAGAATGAGCATGCTGCAGATTCTTCAGCGATGCTATTCCTCCGTGGAAAAACACGCAGCATGTGCACAGCATTGCGGAATCCCATAGGATATAATGAGTTGCGTTGTGTAAGCGTTATTGCCGCGTTTTCGCGGCGTTTCTGCCGCGAAAAACTGCTGTAAAACCGCTAAGAATCCACACCGTGTGCACATAGCCTAAGATCTCACAGCTCACAGTGCATGTCAGACAAAGTGAGAATCATGAGGTCAAAAGAACTGGCCAAGGAGCTCAAAGACAGAATTGTGGCAATTTAAAGGGGTCTGAATACTTTCCGTACCCACTGTATGTAATAGATAGATAGATAGATAGATAGATAGATAGATAGATAGATAGATAGATAGATAGATAGATAGATAGAATAAAAGCCGGCAATTGATGTGCCATGTACAGTTAAATCACAGAGTGACAGGTCAGAATATAACAGATAGAATAGATACATACACTTAGAATAAATAGATACAGTGGGGAAAAAAAGTATTTAGTCAGCCATGAATTGTGCAAGTTCTCCCACTTAAAAGATGAGAAAGGCCTGTAATTGACATCACGGTGGAAAATAAGTATTCGGTCATCTAAAAACATGCAAGATTTCTGGCTCTCACAGACCTGTAACTTCTTTAAGAGGCTCCTCTGTCCTCCACTCATTACCTGTAGTAATGGCACCTGTTTGAACTTGTTATCAGTATAAAAGACACTTGTCCACAACCACAAACAGTCACACTCCAAACTCCGCTATGGTTAAGATGAAGAGCTGTTGAAAGACACCAGAAACAAAATTGTAGCCCTGCACCAGGCTGGGAAGACTGAATCTGCAATAGGCAAGCAACTTGGTGTGATGAAGTCAACTGTGGGAGCAAAAATAAGAAAATTGAAGACATCTAAGGCCACTGATAATCTCCCTCGATCTGGGGCTCCATGCAAAATTTCACCTCATGGGGTCAAAATGATCACAAGAACGGTGAGCAAAAATCCCAGAACAACACGGGGGACCTAGTGAATGACCTGTATAGCACTGGAACCACCATAACAAAGGCTACCACCAGTAACACACTACGCCGCCAGGGACTCAGATGAAAGACGTGTCCCGCTGCTTAAGCCAGTACATGTCCGGGCCCATCTGAAGTTTGCTAGAGAGAATTTGGATTATCCAGAAGAGTATTGGTAGAATGTAATGTGGTCTGATGAAATCAAAGTAGAACTTTTGGTAGAAATAAAACTTGTGTTTGGAGGAGACAGAATGCTGAGTTGCATCCAAAGAACACCATACCTACTGTGAAGCATGGGGATGGCAACATCATGCTTTGGGACTGTTTCTCTGCAAAGGGACCTGGATGACTGACCCGTGTACATGAAAGAATGAATGAGGCCATGAATCATGAAATTTTGAGTGCAAACCTCCTTCCATGAGGAAGGACATTGAAGATGAAACGTGGATGGATCTTTCAGAATGATAATGATCCCAAACACACTTCCAGGGCAACAAAGGGGTGGCTTCATATGAAGCATATGAAGGTCCTGGAGTGGCCTAGGAAGTATCCAGATCTCAACCCCATAGAAAACATTTGGAGGGATTTGAAAGTCTGTGTTGCCCAGAGACAGGCCCAAAACATCACTGCTCTAGAGGAGATCTGCATGGAGTAATGGGCCAACATACCACCAACAGTGTGTGCCAACCTTGTGAAGACTTACAGAAAACATTTGACCTCTGTCATTGCCAGCAAAGGATATATAACAAAATATTGAGATGAACTTTTATTAATGACCAAATACTTATTTTCCACCATAATTTGCAAAATAAATCTTGCCAAATCAGACAAGGTGATTTTCTGGATTTGTTTTCTCATTTTGACTCTCATAGTTGTGGTCTAGCTATGATGTGAATTATAGGCCTCTCTCATTTTTTTAAGTGAGAGAACTTGCACAGTTGGTGGCTGACTAAATACTTTTTTTCCCCACTGTATATAGATGTCAGTGACATCCAATATATACTGTATATATGAGAAAAACAGAAAACTGAGCCAAAGTATGTCTTGAATAACATGTATGATGTAAAAGCATGTTCACACTGGCCATGGTAAGAAAAAAAATAAAGAAAAGACAATGTGTGCATATACCCTAATGAAAATAAAAAAGTAAACAAGCAAGTGCATTGAATAATTAACCCCTTAACGACCAAGCCATTTTGTAGGTTAAAGACCAGGCCAATTTTTACAATTCTGACCACTGTCACTTTATGTGCTTATAACTATGGAACTCTTCAACGGATCTTGGCGATTCTGAGACTGTTTTCTCGTAACATATTGTACTTCATGATAGTGGTAAAAATTCTTCAATATAACTTGCGTTTACTTATGAAAAAAATGGAAATATGGCAAAAATTTTGAAAATTTTGCAATTTTCAAACTTTTAATTTTTATGCCATTAAATCAGAGAGATATGTCACAAAAAATAGTTAATAAATAACATTTCCCACATGTCTACTTTACATCAGCACAATTTTGGAACCAAAATTTTTTTTTGTTAGGAAGTTATAAGTGTTAAAAGTTGACCAGCAATTTCTCATTTTTCCAACAAAATTTACAAAACCATTTTTTTAGGGACCACCTCACATTTGAAGTGAATTTGAGGGGTCAATATGACAGAAAATATACCCAAAAGTGACACCATTCTAAAAACTGCACCCCTCAAGGTGTTCAAAGCCACATTCAGGAAGTTTATTAACCCTTTAGGTACTTCACAAGAATTGAAGCAATGTGGAAGGAAAAAATTAACATTTAACTTTTTTTCCCAAAATGTTTCTTTCGACACAATTTTTTTAAAAAATGCTTTTTTTTACTTGTCCCTTTATGGGACTTTCACTTTTTTACTTTTTATTGCAGTTACAATGTGACCATGATCACAGCAGCTTTCCGTAGCTACATGACCTGGAGGTTGTCATGACAACCCCCGGGTCATCAAGGCAGAGATCGGGCCCTGCAAATACATTGCAGGGCGCCAATCTGAGGCATAGGGAGCTCCCGTCCCTCTGCCTCCCCTCATGAGCGCTGCGATCGCGCTCAATCGCAGCAGTCAGGGGGTTAACAGCCAGGGGCGACGGGGGCGCCGCTCCTGGCTGTCAGTGCAGGAAGCCTGGCCACTGCAGCGCCGGCTCCTGCACTGATCGCGCTGGAGATGCTGAAATTTCAGCATCTCCTGCGCGATCGCTGCTGTGTTTGGTCAGTCAGATTGACTGACCAAGCACAGCGCTGTAGGTGCGGGGACCGACGGCAAAGGTCCCCGCACCGCTTGCCGTGCCTGTCAGCTGTCTGTGACAGCTGTCGGCACTGATCTACCACTGCGTGTTTATACGCAGTGGTAGATCAAAGGGATGACGTGCACAGTCCGTTCTGGTGCCGGAACTGACACCTTGCCATGACGGACTGTGCACGTCATTGGACATTAAGGGGTTAACAAAGGGGACTTAGTAAACACTGTTTTTGATTAAAAAAAGCATAAAGCTGTCCCACCGCGACAAGGTGTTCCCAATTGGGACAGTACCTATACTCTCTAATGTTAAAACCTACATAGTGTGAATAGTGGCAGAGAGTCTTTGCCAAGATTGCCTCCTCCTGCATGACTGACAGCCTATATGCTATGGGATTTTAGGTTAGGAAACCATCAGGAATTGGCGGGAAATAGAGCTGTAGTAACATCATCAGTTGTACAGCCTCATCTGCCAATCATTGAAAATGTTGATTTCTAAGGAATTGAAGAATGGGCTGTCTAGGTAAAGTTATTGTTGCATTTAGTTTTGAAAGAGTTACATCCACAAATAAATATTTTTGAGGTGTGAAGTTATGCTGGCAGATTTCCACTAAAAAAGCAATATGTAAATACTACTGCCATTGCATTTCTTAGTAACTTGTATCCTGACATTTCCTGTCCTGAAAACACGACTGTGGTAGCCAATATTGCTGCATAGATGATGTCCTGCCACTGCAACATGTTGCTTCTTCTTGCTTCAGCAAACTAGACAGATATTGTGAGAGAGTGTGGAAAATCAGGATGTGTTTTGAATAGTGTTGAGTCTTGTAGTGTTCTGCTAATATTCTTGAGTCCCTGTGGCTGCAATTTTTATGGTGGTAGACAAAAGCAACACAAGCAGGTATTGCCTGACAAACAGGCAATCCCTGCATGTGTTGAGTCTGTCTACCACCGTTAAGCATGCAGCCGCAGATATTTGAGCATTTTATCAGAGCACTACAGATACTCAGATAACACACGAGCACGCTCTCTCAACACTAGTTCTGAATAGTGATGAGCAAATATGCTCAGTGATACTCTGATATCACTCGAGCATCTGGCTGCTCGGATATGCTCAGCACTTGTTAAGCATTGGCTGGTACTCAAACTGAATGCTGGAATCACCGCCCCACGTGTTTGGGGTCATGTTACGCAGCATATAAACATGCAGGGATAGCCTGCTATTTACTTTAATATCATGGGTATCTTGGTAGTGGCATTATTGAGATTGGCCGGCCGCATGACCTCTTCAGAGGTTATAAATGGACTGGCCCTCATTATTGACACACTGATGCCATTGAACAATTCAGGGACAGTTCTTATTGGAGGGGAGAGAAGTTGTCCTGGACTGTGTGCACAGTTGTATAATGCAGAGTCCTATAGTGGTGAAACTTTTCTGTAACATCATACTAAAAGTCCTTCTTAGGGCAAATCTTGTGCTTTGCTGTTTGTATGCATTTAGCTGGAGCAAGAATAGTGGCTGCATACAGCCTCTAGGCAGGGCTTAGGGTTTGTCGTGCATTGCTAAATATATAGCTGCTGCAGGTGACCAACTTTTTATAGGGTGAAAAAATTGACTGTATTGTCATCTATACAGTTTAATAGGCTTATTCAAAAGTACGGTGGTTTGAAATTTTTAAAAATCGCTTTGCCTGCTACAGTTGACCAAATTTTTTGTTTCAATTAATCAAGGAAACTTAATTCCCAGAGAATTATCAATTACAAAATACATAAAGCGTGAGGTAGGGGACAGGGAAGTGGAAGTGCTGATAATGGTGCACACAGATAGTGAGGATGTGGGGCTGGTGCGACTGCGCCTGTTGCTGAAGCACAAGCAACATGCTCAACCACAACACATAGCTTCCTGCCCCACTTTTGCTGGGAGGCACGGGACACCGGTTCTGAAACCACATCAGTGCAATCAGGTTGTCGGTTGGATAGCAGATAATGCTTCCAGTATGCTTGCCAGCACCACGTAGTCTTCCACACAGTCCAGTCTCATCCCTCTGATATTCTTCCTCCCACCATACTGAGTCCCGGTAGACTCCGAGGAGCTCTTTACACAATCATTTCTTGATTGTGGCATCTCACCATGCATGTTCAGAGAGTGACAGGAGGGACATGAGGGAGAGAGGGACAATTGGACATGTTGTTGATTGATGCACATTTAGATCAGCCAGAGTCACAAGAAAATGATGGTGTGGTGTGGCAAATTTTGTCTAAGGAGGTAGATGATAATGACTCTGCTAAAGCTAATTTGTTAAGGAGACAAACCCCACACCACGGAACAGTTATTGAAAGAAATACCAAACCAGACAGGTCTGTGGCTCTTGCTGCTAAACCTACAAGCAAGCTTGGCAGTGTGTTATAATGGTCGTAACCTGGTGGCAGCTGTGAAGCTTGGCAAGCTCACATATGTATCATGCTTTGCCCACATGCTCAGCTTGGTGGTTTAGTGGTTTCTGAAAATCTATCCAGATTTGCCAGAGCTTCTGATCAAGTTTCACTGCTTCAGTGCTTCAGTGATTTCTGCAAGTCATCTACAGTTGCCACCACTTTGGCAATACTGCAGCAACGCAAGCAAGTGTCAGCTCACCAACTGGTGTGCGACGTGACGATGTGCTTTTACTTCACACTCCACATGCTGGCAAGGATTTGTAAGCAGCAGAGGCCAGTTGTGAAACACCTGCTCCAACATGCCCATTGTTATTCAAGTCAGTCTTCACACATAACAAGTAAAGAGTGGACATGGATGTCTGATATTTGTGCAGCTTTCCAAAACTTTGAGGACTCCTCAAAGATGGTGAGCAGTGATGACACCATAACCAGCACAAAGATCTTGTTTCTGTGACTACTTAAAAATTCACTGCTGACAATGAAACATGAAGTTTTGCATGTGGACCAGGTGGAGTTGGAGGAAGACATGGGACAGGAAGATACTAACCAAACAAGCCTCATCTCATCTGCTCAGGGCAGATTGAGTAATAATGAGGAGGCTGAGGAAGAGGAGAAGAAACAGGAGATGGAAGTTAACACAACAGAGGCTAGTACCCACAGAACCTTCATCCCGTCTCTCTTCCATGGATGGTCTATACTAAAAAGCCAATGAAGAAAACATGTTGAAAAAAATCAGAGCCTGCAGGGGGCAGGCTTCCTTGCCCAACCAAGGAGAAGAGGCTAGTGAGACACACACCAGGTACAGCAGAGACAGCGTTACACTGTCAAAGACCTGGGCCAATTTCATGAGACACTCACAGCTTCCAGGATCCAATTTTTGAGTATTTTTTACAAGGATGAAAAAAGTTTTTAAAGATTGTCAAGCAATACCTGGCCAACAAAACCAGCGTACTCTCTAATTCTTCTGAAAACTTCAACTATTGGGTCTCAAAGCTGTACAGCTGTCATGCCTTGGATGTGTTTGTACTTCCTTCTACTATCGTCTTGTTTGAGTGGGTTTTTAGTGCTGCCGGGGGTACATAACAGACAGGCGCTTTCGTCTGTCAACAGAAATTGATGAAATGTTCACTCTGATAAAAATTTACAAACCCTGGATTAGCCCCAATTCTTTCACAGCACCAGATGGCAGCAGCACATAAATTAATTTTCATCTTCAATATTTGAATTAGGCTCTCCAGTTGTAGCCTTCATGGGTGTGTGAATGAACTGCCTTATAATTTGTTTCTGGCTTTGCACTGTGTGAAGAGCCTTTATGAATGTAGAAGTACCACAACTACACTTTCTTAATTTTTTTTATCAGGCACTCCAATTGGAGATTTCCCATTGATTTCCGAGCATTAGGAACGTCTTGGTTCCAGTAATGAGCATTTGAGCATTTTAGTACTCGCTCATCCCTAATTCTGAACTCATATTACCAGTTTACATGTTTTCTTTGAAATTTGGTTTCACTTACTCAATTTGTTTCTATTTAGAAACGGTGTTGTTTTGTGGGCTTTCGTCCAAATATAAAATTGCAAATAAAGCATGAATGTATTTCTACAATTTCCTTGAAGCATTGTAAAGATTATTTTATTTGCATTCTCGAAAATGCAAAATGCTCAGAGCTTTTCTCAACAATGCTTTTCTTCATTAAGCAAATGTTATTTCATTGTTTAAAGTTCATAACTTTTCTGCAGCTGAGATGGTATACTTTGACTTTCTTCTTCAATATGATTTTATTCTTGTGCTTTTCTTTAGCAGAATCTCTGCTCATTCTTTAAAACATTTATTTATATATATAATAAAATATGTTTTAGAAAAAAAATACACTTTCTTACAGACCATTTCTTTTAACATACTGTAGCTTTTATTTTATGCTTTGATCTTGATAGAGATGAGAAAATTGGCTTCTCTTGCAGCAGTTGTTTTGGGCAGGCATATATCTGATGAACAGCCTCTCCACTGTTGCAGTTTTGATCTAGCTTAGTCCACTTGACCTGTTGAAGTTGATGGAACTGAGTCACCCAAATCTGCGTGGGCTCCTCAACGTATTACGTTTTACATGGAAATGCTGAGACAATGCTGCGTTTCACTTTGCATTCAAACAACTGCCTATAGAGACAAATTGCCAAAGCCAGGATACATGAACTGAACAAACATTTCCTTCATTTGGTATGTCCAGTATGAAACTTTTGGCGATCGGCCTGGTCATTCTACTGTGAGTGTGGCCCAGTACATTATTTTGCTGCAGTATGTTGCTTTTGTCATAAGATTGTTATTTTACCTTCTTCAAAAGCTACTCAGTCAGGGTTGTCATATAGGAGCGCTAAGGCCTAAAAAAATCCACTGTGTAGACTTTCAGAGAATCAGGGATAGGGAAAAAGCCCAACTTTTGTCTGCAGCAGATGAATGATAAATCCCACACACTGGCCTTCAATACCAGAAAAATGCGGGCAAAGAATAAAAATCTTTATGGTAATCTGAAAATCTGTCAATCAGGCTAACATTGCATTTATAAATAATCAAGTAAGTTGTTGAAATAGCTTAGGCCTGAGCTGAAGCCACATTTGCAAGATCCTGTACTAGCAGGGTCAGCTTTTGCTCTTAATCTACCACAGCCTGTAAGTGATCCATTAAGGTCAAATATAGTATACTGCTGGGCAGCTTTAAAAATCGCTACCTTGGACATGCTTGGTGCTAATCACCTTGTCTTCCAGATCCCAGGGTTTGCAACACCTTCACTTTTTAAAGCCTGTATGGGGATCTGAACTTACACAAGCACCCATGGCTTTGGGCCACTGAGTCAGTTGGTGATGCAGGGAGGCAGGAGTGGCCAGATCACTGGATCAGAACCAGGAGGGCAGCACAAAATCAGAAGACAAGAGAATGATCAGTAAATGTGCTGATGTCAAAACAAGAAACAAATAGACTATACAGGAGCTGAGAAGCAAAAGCAAACCAAAACAACAACTAAAATGACTGTTAGCACAGAAAAAAAATTTCAAATCAAGTACAGACACTCGGTGAATCATGGCATTGACAAATATTTAAGTTTACCTTCCCATCTGCCTTTTTCCATCTATCTCCACCCTTTTCTGACTTTATTAAGCTATAGCTGTCAATCAAAGAAGATGAGGTGGAGGTTGTGGGGGAAACAAGCAGTTGGGCATTCAAACTTAAATGTTTGGCCATGATATAGCAAGCATGTGTGCTTGGTTTCAACAGTCATTCTGCGCTGACACAGTCCTTTTTTCTATATCTGGCAGATCACAGCAGTAAACTGGGAACTGATTACTCCAGCTTGACAGCACACATGCACATTTTGCCAGACTGGACCAGACTATAGGTTCAAACTACTCTACTTCTCAGTGGCTGGATAGAGACAATACCATCCAGAGCTTCTGGTTCTGCTGTCTCTACTATTACCAGCACTAATCACTGAATGAATACAATGGCGCCTGATGAAAGAAGTAAATTTCACAAAAGCAGATTCCAGAGTAAATTTTATAAACTCCCTACGCACAGTATAATGTTCCCACAGCTCACAACATGAAGTTCCTCAGAGTTTCCCACACAGTATACTGTAGTGCTCCCATCTGCTTTCAATACATGTGATGACTCCCACCATTCCCTTATGCACAGTATTATGAACCCATGTCTACCTTCCACACAATACTATACCTTCACAGCTTCTCTGCATGCCATTATAAGTCCCCACAGTTACCTATGCACAACATAATGTCCCTACAGCTCTCCATACACAGTGTGATGCCCCCTCAGCTCCCATAAACCCAGTTTGAATGACCTCATATCTTCCACACAGTATGATTCCCTGTACACCATAGCTTTCATCTCCTTTTCTAGCTCATATGTAGCAAGGTGGCATGAGGTGGTAGTCATGGGCGAGTCCATTAGATCGCAATAAGTGAGCACCCCGGCCCCTTGCACATGAAAAGACAGTTCAAGTCCCAGCCCTAAGTCATAGTTGGTTATCTCTGGCACACGGTTGCTCTCCATGCTGGAACAGCGTCCTCCGGATGTAGCACACGTCTCACTTTGGTTCCATCAGTAGTAAAACTTTAATAACAATGAAAAGGAAGAGATAATAATTCCAGAGCTGTCCCTAGGCAAAGATGCTGCTTCATCAGCAACTGCTGAAGCAGCAGAAGCAGCGGCACACAATCAACTCTCAGGAGCTAACAGTCTCTTAGTGGGCACTCGCACAGTCCTGGTGCCTGTTTCTACTGCCCGACAGTCCTGTGGCAGTCATTTCTTCCCCTGTTGGGGACACATATCCTGCCCTGGGCAATCCTGCCCGGGCACTCATGGGGAGGGGGGAACTTCCTGGCTGCTGATCCATCCCACTTAATTAACCTCTTGCTATCCCTAATGTTAACATGTTCAATACAACACAGTATATACATAGAATGGTAAAACAGTAAACAGTAGTACAATGGCAGGAATATAGACACATGAATAAAACAATAACACATTAATACATAAGCAACTGTCAGAGCACCGACCTCAGGGGGAACACATGTCTGACATATATGGAAGGAGGGGGAAATTGATGGTCTCCACCACCTCCTTACACCTATAAGCAAGTGCAGTGATGATACGATGCAATGATGTTGTTGGCATCAAGATCCCGCAGCTGCACAGGGGGAATCTCGAGCCATGTCCTCTGCGGTCTCCCATTCTTCTTCAGCCACAGAGGATCCTGCTCAGCGGAGACGTCAGTCCCAACGTCTTGCTCAGGCTAATGCTATGCGTTTGGTTGCTGCTGCCATCCCAGGTTCAGCTATAGCAACCAGCATTAGTCAATGGTGAGCAGGCGTTCCTGGGACGAAGTCCTACTTTTCTCCATCTGGACATGCACGTGTGATGACCTCTCATTGGTGGTCGGAGGTCACATGCTCAGGTCCTCAAGCAGTTCGGACTGCGCCATCAGCAAGGTCCTGGAAGGCCGTGCGCTAGTATAAACCATGTGTGTGAACGAGTGGATACGCTACCACTCTGTGTAGGCACGAGTGTTTGGGCTGAGAACCTGCCACACTGTCGGCGTGTATGACCGTCTAGTATTCCTTAGTCAGGCAGGTTTTTACTCAGCTTGACCTAGCGCCTGTCTCGGCCATGTGTGCTACCACTGAGTGCTAGTGCGACGGCGTGCGCATTGTGTGTCTGGTCAGACTCAAGTCCCCGCATTCTAGAGGTTGAGCCTACAGACTTCACTGGCACCATATCCTGTGACGTGTAACAGGGAACAGCGCTCTATTACTTTGTTGCTGCGACTCTGTGAAGTAACAGGGTTCACCGCTGTTCATACCGGGTGACCGCATGTTGTCGGCGTTCGACTGCCGCCTTCTTCCGCCATTGTTTAGCAGCAGGTTCCATCTCTGCACTGTGGACCCCGGGTTCTAAATTCACCTTATTATTACTATATATATTTCATTTGGTGCGTTCCGCCAACCCTAACAGATGTTATCTCGCCTCCTGTGCCAGAACTCTACCAATTTGTAAGCTACATCAGCCTCTGGCCTACTGCTTACTACAGTGTTCCTCAACTCCAGTCCTCAATGTCCAACAACAGATCTTTGCTTTAGGATTTCATAGTATTGCACAGTACCATAATAACAGATTCAATCATTTATAAATTGATGGGACTACAACCTATTGCCAAAATATGGCACTTTTATCACCATTAGAAAGGAGGGGCAGTGCATACGCCATCCACTGCAGCACTAATTTTCTATAGGACTGCCACACTGCTGCATTTGACTTTCTCAAGCATGTTCTATAGAAAAAATATGGTGTCCAGTTCTGGGCACCACATTTTAAAAAAGACATTGAAAAACTTGGGCAAGTTCAGAGAAAAGCTTCGAGGATGGTAAGCGGACTGCAAAGTATGTCCTACGAGGAATGATTAAAGGATCTGGGAATGCTTCTCTTGCAAAAAAGAAGGCTAAGAGGAGACTTAATAATTATCTATAAATATCTGAAGGGATGTCACAGTGCTGCTGAATTTTCCCAGGAATAAAAGTGCCCTGTTTTGATGATTGAAGGAGGTTAAAATCATCTGACCATCATCAATCTAAAAGGTTGATAATTTCTGTTGATAATTTCTATCCACTGGAATACTTTTTAACCTAAAACAGTAAAGAAACAGTATCTTGACAGAAAAATATATGTCAAAGTCAAAACTCTCTTGTGATGCCATTTTGAAGGCAAAAAGAGGTCACACCAAATATTATTTTGTTTTAGATTTATCTTTTGTTCATTCAGTTTGCATTTTGTTAGTTGAAAAAAAAAATTATTAAAGTGTTAGTTTTTTAAAGCATTCTTACTTTTCAGCATTTCTTTGAATACCTGCCTAAAATTTGTGGGAAATACTGTACTTTCGTCCTTATTTAAAACTTTGTGTTTCTTTGCATATTTTCTAAAATACATGGTGTTTAGATTTGCATGCAAACTTTTCTGGCATAGCTATGTAGTTGTATTTAGACACAATGAATGTGAAATTTTTTAGCATTCCATAGGCAACTAAAATATTGAAAATACATATCTAATTGATATATTCACAACTGGGAAACATATAGCTACTAAAGAGCACGAAGATCCTTTTGAATTAGCTCGTGTTATTTGCGTACAGGATGTAAAGAACTATAGATATTTTTGTCAGAAATGTAATGGTGGACCATTTTTAATTTATTTAATCTGTCAGTATGAGATATATTAACAACATATTTAAAGGAAGTCTGTCAGCATAAATTGATTGATCAAAACCTAGCACAGGTGCTCACATCACCTTGCCACATACTTGTTCATTATTTATATCTGCCCTCCTCTGGCCCTGTAAAGTCAAAACTGCCAATCAAGAAAGAGGATGTAGAGATAGATGTAATACAAGTATCTGGGAATGTGCACCATACTGCACGACCACAACAAGAGTGCACCATGTACCTGAGTTTTCTTTGAGCAGTCACTTTATGATGATAGACTCCCTTTGATGAATAGAAATGTGGCCGTTCACATTTAAAAGTAAATGTCTCACATTTAAAATAAATGTTTTATATCGATCTATTATTATTAATGATGAGCGAGCATACTCGGTAATGCTCGATACTCGCCCGATCATCGCTGTACTCGCAGTACTCGGCTAGCGTCGAGCAATTCCGGGATTGCTCGGTGGGAGTTCTGGTCCATGCACTGCATGTTTGGCGCTCTTTCGAGCGCCAATCAACATGCAAGAATTGTCTGTCACGCACTGTAATGCCGCAGCCATCTTGGTTGTGGCATTGCAGTGATTGGCTTGGCTGCACAGCGTCATCAGGTGTATAAGAGACCTGACGCAGCCATGCTCGTCACAGTCTGCTCCGGAATCAGCTAGTGTAGGGAGAGCTGCTGCAGAGATAGGGTCAGATTTTGGGGTTTATAAGTTAGTGTCGGTTTACCATAATAGAATACACAAATCCTGCTAAATCAACAGTCCTTCTACAGACTAGTTATGAGGTATATAGATTGCAGTGCTAAGTAGGTAGGGAGTGTATGTGCGTATATACATATCTGTGCAAGGCATGCAGGCACTGTATGTGGGTATATACAGTACAGACCAAAAGTTTGGACACACCTTCTCATTTAAAGATTTTTCTGTATTTTCATGACTATGAAAATTGTAAATTCACACTGAAGGCATCAAAACTATGAATTAACACATGTGGAATTCTATACTTAACAAAAAAGTGTTTAACAACTGAAATTATGTTTTATATTCTAGGTTCTTCAAAGTAGCCACCTTTTGCTTTGATGACTGCTTTGCACACTCTTGGCATTCTCTTGATGAGCTTCAAGAGGTAGTGACCGGAAATTGTTTTCACTTCACAGGTGTGCCCTGTCAGATTTAATAAGTGGGATTTCTGGCCTTATAAATGGGGTTGAGACCATCAGTTGTGTTGTGCAGAAGTCTGGTGGATACACAGCTAATAGTCCTACTGAATAGACTGTTAGAATTTGTATTATGGCAAGAAAAAAGCAGCTAAGTAAAGAAAAACGAGTGGCCATCATTACTTTAAGAAATGAAGGTCAGTCAGTCTGAAAAAAATTGGGAAAACTTTGAAAGTGTCCCCAAGTGCAGTGCAGTTGCAACAACCATCAAGCACTACAAAGAAACTGGCTCACATGAGGACCGCCCCAGGAAAGGAAGACCAAGAGTCACCTCTGATTCTGAGTATAAGTTTATCCGAGTCACCAACCTCAGAAATCGCAGGTTTACAGCATCTTAGATTAGAGACCAGGTCAATTCCACACAGAGGTCTAGCAGCAGACACATCTCCACAACAACTGTTAAGAGGAGACTTTGTGCAGCAGGCCTTTATGGTAAAATACAGCAGCTGCTAGGAAACCACTGCTACAGACAGGCAACAAGCAGAAGAGACTTGTTTGGGCTAAAGAACACAAGGAATGGTCATTAGACCAATAGAAATCTGTGCTTTGGTTTGATGAGTCCAAATTTGAGATCTTTGGTTCCAACCACCTTGCCTTTGTGTGATGCAGAAAAGGTGAACGGATGGACTCTACATGCCTGGTTCCCACCGTGAAGCATGGAGGAGGAGGTGCAATGTGTGGAGGTGCTTTGTTGGTGACTTTGTTGGGGATTTATTAAAAAGTGAAGGCATACTGAACTAGCATGGCTACCACAGCATCTTGCAGTGGCATGCTATTCCATCCTGTTTGCCTTTAGTTGGACCATCAGTTATTTTTCAACAGGACAATGACCCCAAACACACCTCCAGGCTGTGTAAGTGCTATTTGACCAAGAAGGAGAGTGATGGGGTGCTACGCCAGATGACCTGGCCTCCACAGTCACCAGACCTGAACCCAATCGAGATGGTTTGGGGTGAGCTGGACCGCAGAGTGAAGGCAAAAGGGCCAACAAGTGCTAAGCATCTCTGTGAACTCCTTCAAGATTGTTGGAAGACCATTTCCGATGACTACCTCTTGAAGCTCATCAAGAGAATGCCAAGAGTGTGCAAAGCAGTCATCAAAGCAAAAGGTGGCTACTTTGAAGAACCTAGAATATAAGACATATTTTTAGCTGTTTCACACTTTTTTGTTAAGTATATAATTCCACATGTGTTAATTCATAGTTTTGATAACTTCAGTGTGAATGTACTATTTTCATAGTCATGAAAATACAGAAAAATCTTTAAATGAGAAGGTGTGTCCAAACTTTTGGTCTGTACTGTAGATATCAGTAGCAGACAGGAGTTGTATGTGGCATACTTCATTGCATACATCAAGATGGTCCATTCCATTACTGTCTGCTGCTGCTTATTACATATATTGACCGTATATACATAGTCCTAGGCATCAGTGGCCCGGAAAATTTTATTTTGCATCTTAATCTTGATTATTTTATTCTAAATAAATCCAGAGCCCCCTTTTTTTTCTCCATTTGCCTGTTGACACTACAGAATACAGCTAGATCTTTTCATAGTGCAGTGTGAAAATCCAGCTATTTTAAAAGGGTTTTCCCATCCCAGTCAACACATCTGAGTGCACAGAAATTTCTGCCATTTTTGTGGTACTGTAAAAAAATTTTTGGAGTGTTTATATAATTGAAACAATTTTGCTGCCCAAAAAATATTTAGCTGCCAAAAAAATATTTAGCTACAGGGCAGTTACACCAGGTTTTGTCCTCCACACAGATCGCATATCATTGCGCTCAAAATTGTGCCATTTCAGGCCTCCATATAATTTTTTTTGTTGTGTCTTAGCCTACTTGTTGTCACAATTTAGCTGGGAAAAAAAAAATACTGGCCAGATATTTGAAATTTGGCTGTCTCCGTCAGACTCTTCATATATCTGTGGGCTACAAATTGTGGCATTTCAGGCCTCCATTCCACTGTTTTTGCTGTCTGTTACCCTAGTTCTATACAATATTCAGGGGTAAAAAACAACACTGCTTCTTCCGCTGTTGTGCGTGGAATCCAATCCCCGTCCATACCTCCTGCCCTGCACCTGTCGTTGCACACACTCAGCTAGCACCATAATCAAGCATGTCCACATCCTTGTCATAGAGCAGCATTCAATTGTCTATACCCCAATCATTGGAACGCAAGCGTAAATATGCAGCCAACGCCCCACAGGCCACAGTACTAAATTTACACATTTCTCATCTGCTTGCACTCGATATGTTGCTTTTTAGTCTCATGGAGATGGAAGCTTTCCTCAACCTGATGGCGGCGGCTGTCTCAATGTACTCAGTCCCCAGCTGCCACTATTTCTCCCGGTTTGCCGTCCTGGCATTACACAAGCATGTGTCCCACAATATTACTGATGCCCTCAACAATGCTGTTACTGGGAAAGTCCATGTAAACATGGACACGTGGAAAAGTGCTTCTGGGCAGAGACGGTACATCTCACTGATAGTGAGGATTGCAGGCCCTAGGTCAATCAGGGTTGCCCCCAGTCTACAGCTCCTGCACCTCAACCTTCTCCACCTCCTCCTCCTCTTCAGCCTCCATCTCCAAAATGAACATATCAGTCAGAAGCTGGAAGCCCTGCAGCACTTCCTCAGCCAAGTGGCAACAGGCTGTGCTGAAGCTAATATGTTTAGGTGACAAACCGCACAATGCTAAAGAGTTGTGGACAGCTCTGAAAGAGCAGGCAGATCTGTGGCTGACACCGCTGAACCTACAGCCAGGCATGGTCATGTGTGACAATGGCCGGAACCTGGTGCCGGCTCTGAGGCGAGCTCACACACGTACCATGCTTGGCCCATGTGCTTAACTTCGTGGTTGAGCAGTTTCTCAGAACCTACCCGGAGCTGACGGATCTGCTTGTGAAAGTACACTGCCTGTGTGCCCATTTTTAAAAGTTAGCTACAGCTTCAGCTGCCCTTGCCATGCTTCAGCAGCATTTGCAGCTTCAGGCTCACCGACTGGTGTGTGATGTCCCCACGTATTGGAACTCTACACTTCAAATGCTGGAAAGGATTTGTGAGCAGAAGAGGGGAGTTGTTGACTACCAGCATCCACAATTCCATCAGTATTCAGTTCAGACTCCACACATAAGACCTCAGGAGTGGACATGGATGTCAGACATATGTACCATCCTAAAAAACTTTGAGTACTCCACCTAGATGGTGAGCGGTGATGACGCCATAATTAGCGTCACCATTCCGCTTCTCTGCATTCTGAAAAGTTCTCTGCTCATAATGAAAGAGGATGCCTTGCAAGCGGAGCACAATGAGATGGAGCAACGAACCAAACAGGGTGATTACACACAACCCAGCCTCACATAAACCCAAAGTGGATTGGTTGACAATGAAGAAGAGGAAGAAGAGGAAGAACAGGAGCTACTTTTATGCGCTATAGACGGTACTACAAGCACAACTGTCATACCATCTGTTCAGCGTGGATGGCCTGAGGACAGGGAGGAGGAGGAGTAGGACTGAATGGTCAGTTGTCCTGTTGGTGAGGACATGGAAGTCTTGCCTGTTAGCAGTCTGGCACACATGACAGACCTTATGTTGCGTTGCCTTTCTCGTGACCCTCGCATTATCAAAATTTTCAGTGACACTCATTACTGGTTGGTGACACTTCTATACCCACGCTACAAGGAGCACTTTCAATCTCTTCTTCCAGAGGCAGATAAGTGTACTAAAATGTTGTAGTACCAGATGGCCTTTGTTGTAGAATTATTAAAAAAATTCCCATCTGAAAATGCTGGCGGCAGAGGTCACAGTTCGCTGGGCAACCAAGGAGTAGAGGCAAGAGAGACACAACTCCAATCCAGCAGAGGCAGGGGCTCACTGGCAAAGTACTGGGAGAGTTTTCTCAGACCCTCCCATCGCCATGGCCCGGAGGCATGGGATACTCTCACAAGGAGTGCAAAGGTTGGGAAAATGCTGAGGGAGCACCTTGCTGATTGAACCAAAGTCCCCAGTGATTCCTCTGTGCTTTTTACTGATTGGGTATCCAAGCTGGACACGTGGCATGAACTGGCTCACTACGCATTGAAGGTCCTGGCCTGCCCTGCCGCTAGCGTTTTTTCAGAGTGTGCTTTTAGTGCCATTGGCGGAATTATAACTGATAAGTGCATCCGCCTGTCAACTGAAAATGGTGACAGGCTGACTTTTATAAAAATGAACAAGGGCTGGATTGGGCCAGACTTCTCTACAACACCGAATTATAAGAGCAAAACATAACCTCCAATACAGTGTCTTTTTTGGGAGGTGTATTCCCATGCACCTCTTCACACCCACACATGGGTATATGCTTCCTGATTGTGAATCTTTGCTGTTATCCTCCTCCTTTTCCTCATCATCCACCACCACTAGATCACGATGGTGACTGTGGCCCATGATGCAACAGCCAACTTATTGTGTAAAAGGGTGTTTCTGATGCCCTTTAAAAAAATGTTTACACTGTATGCTGATGTGTACCCCCCAAGGGGAAATGTTTGTCAGCCCATTCACTTACTCTATGGGCATTACAAGTATAGGAGACCCACTCCTTTGTAATGGGAACAGATTTTTAGGAGGCCTTCCTCCACATCTCTTCAGATACCACCACTAGAACACGAGGGTGAACGTGTTCCATGATCCAACAGCCACTATATTTTTTTGCAAGAGTGCAAGAGTGTTTATGATGGCCATAAAAATATATTGACACAGTAGGTCGATGTGTACCCCACAGGGGAAAATGTATGTCAGCCCATACACTTACTGCATGGGCACTACAAGTATAGGAGACCCAGTCCTTTGTAATGGGAGCAGATTTTTAGGAGGCCTTCCTCCAAGTCTCTTCCCAGGCATATTGGGGTGCGTCCACATTTGGGGCAGGCATTGCATTCACTGCATAGGCAAACAGTATGGGTGGCCCACTTCCTAATAATGTGAACTTTGTTGCCCAATCATCTTCAACAATGCAATTCACCAATACAGGTTCTTCAGCCTCAACACTGTAATTATCCACTGCTGGATCTTCAGCCTCAACACTGCAATTGTCCACTACAGGTTCTTCAGGCTCACCACTGCAATTCACCAATGCAGGTTCTTCAGCCTCAACATTGCAAAACTCCACTGCTGGTTCTTCAGGCTCAACACTGAAATGCTCCACTGCTGGATGTTCTTCCTCAACACTGCAATGCTACAATGCAGGTTCTTTGGGATCAACACTGCAATGCTCCACTGCTGTGTGTTCAGCCTCCACACTGCAATGCTCTACTCTTGTGTCTTCATCCTCCACACTGCAATTCTCCACTGCCGGGCCATCAGCCTTATCACTGCAATTGTACACTGCAGGGTCTTCTGACTCAACACTCAAATGCTCCACTGCCGTGTGTTCAGCCTAAACACTGTAATGCTCCAATGCAGGTTCTTCAGCCTCAATACTGCAATAATCCAATGCTGGTTATTCAGGCTCAACACTGAAATGATCCACTGCCGGGTGTTCTTCCTCAACACTGCAATGCTCCACTGCATGGAGCACAACAAAGATACACTGTGCACTTGACCCCATCCCTTCCCACCTGCTCCCCAACCTC
>VIAB01002950.1:79745-89949 GCA_009801035.1 Oophaga pumilio | reverse complement strand
GAATTAATGGCGCTATATAAATAAATAATAATAATAATAACACTGCACCCGAGCATTTTAGTGGTCTCTCATCACTAATTATTTTATCTGTTAGGTTACCTTTCCTTGCATAGTCACATGTAAAGTTGAAATTCATTCATATTTCAAAAAAAATCTAATGGTGCACTTCAAAGAGAATCATCCTAGCAACAAATGGGTAGAGCAGAATATTGTATCTGGTAATTTTCTCTGAGAGCTGTTTTTCAGTTAATGTTCTCCATTTAAGAGAGACAGGCATCAGAGCCCTCAGAATATATGAAAACCTCAAGTACAGCTTCAAAAATCAGACCATGCCTTCAGTACATGCAAATAACATTATCATAATACAATACAACCAGAATTTAGCTGCGCTTTAGCTCCATATTTATGCTAAATTAGTGTATCTTGTAAGTATAACAATAGACTGATTATCTTCCATTCTCCTGGTCTTTTATTTATTTCTTTAAAAAAAATATGCAACAGAAAAATAATAACAGGTAATGTGATTTGTTTTTTTTAATTTAATGTTCTGTCCTTACACATACAGTATACAGCATATAAAAGTGCAGAATCTAATGTATCCAATTAAAGATGTGTACACTCTTACACTTTGAGTGAACTAGATCAGCCAACATAGCTGTCGGCTATTAATTTCTATGACAATTCATGGAAAAGTGCAGCATATTGATCTTACCATAATCAGTGCCAGGCTCGGACTGGGCCATAGGTTAACAGGGGATCTAATCTGCCAAAATTCAAACTTGTAAATTTAATAGGCAAATTCAGTTCATTTTGAAGTTGTTTAACGTGAATTCAATGTTCCTTCTTATGCTCTGGTAAATGATGGTAAATGTTGCTGACAGAGCTCTGTAAAAAATAATATATTCTACTATAATATTTGCCCTACATATTCGACTAAATCTATCAAATTCAGTTCTCTAGAAGATATGTAAAGTTGTGAATAAAGATGAACAATCCTACAAAAATTCGATAATTCGATTTTGGTAGAATTTGTTAAATGTGGTCAGTAAATTTGATTTGCGTTGAATTTATTTAATGTAAATCAAGTAAGCAGCCATTTAATATGTTCTGAGATATCCAGTGCCCAAAGTATGATATTGTGGTGAGTCATAAATGTTAAAAATCAATAAGAAACCACACTCATATAGCCTAGAGCACGCATGTCAAACTCTGGCTCTCAGAGTGAGTATATTTGGCCTGCAAAGCTAGGTAGGGATATTCTGTATGGAGGAGATTGTTGGGCCATTATAATGCATAGAGCACTATGTTGGGCCACTATACTGTATAGAAGGAAATGCACTGCCCATTATAATGTGTGGAGGACTATGTGGGGCAATTATACTGTATAGAAAGGAATGGAGGGCACATTTCACTGTACGGAGGACTATACTGGACCATTATAATTTATGGAAAGCACTAAAAGGCCCATAATATTGTATGGAAGACTATGTGGGGCCTTTAAACTGCATGGAGGGCTATGTTGTGATTACAGTTGGGCAATTATACTGTGATGGGATCACTATACTTTGCTGAGTGGTTTGGGGGCACACTATTGTAATCATACTTTGCGTGTGAAGGGTACTGTGGGTGTCTTACTGAGTTTGGGGAGCACTTTGTTGGAATTTTATTTTATTATTTTTGTCATTCAATACTTTTTATTAAGGATGAGCAAGCACTAAAATCCTTTTTAGTCAGGGCAGACATTGAATCTACCAAGAAGACATCAGGACAGAGCTTGTTGCGCACCTTAAAAAATGGGACTTTCCCATGTCTTGGATGTTTGCAATGCTCTAATATTTCCAAGAGAGATAGTTTTACCCATCCACGGACTGGACAGAGATTTCGAATTAATGATTACTATACATGTGACTCAAGTTATGTAGTATATTTCATAAAGTGTCCTTGCGGTCTCGGATATGTTGGTGAGACTACCCAACATATTCGGGACAGTATCTCCCAACATAAGTCCACGATTCGATGTGGACATACACTTTTACCAATTCCTGCCCACTTTCTTGAAAATAAACATACCATTGCCCAACTGAGGTATCAAATTATTGATCACATTCCAAGAGCGAGAAGGGGTGGTGATAGAATTGCCAGATTGAAAGAACGTGAGTCGTATTTGATACACACGTTGCAGACACTTTCTCCTTATGGCCTGAATAGAGAGTATGAGCTCACATACTGATTTAGTGACTTATTAGGATTCATCATTATTATTGTCCATTAGATATTGATTCCATCTTCTCTTTAATATAAAAATGTGGCATTAAATTCTTTGGTCATTCGTTACCATCTTTTACATATTGTTACCATTATGCTTCGTATCATGGGTTTTGTTATGTTCATAATCTTTAATATGTGTATTGGAAGCATAGATTGAATATTGTGCATCTGTATCTAATTGCCCTGTTATGCTATGTTCGCAGCATTGATAATTGCCTTTTAGCATCATTTTGGCTACATATACAATATATCTATAGTCCAGGTCTCATTAGGTCTTATTATGTCTGCAGTATGTATAAGTTAGAGCCGTAATATAAGCCTGTTAATCATTACATTATCTACTTCCTTGTTTTGCAGCATGTCGGCACCGAAAGAGTGACATGATCTCCCTTTGGGACATGCGCAATGGACAGTTTTACATCCGACTGTCTTTGGCTATTTTCGGCACTTATCGGCCTCCTACACATGCGCACTGGCATTCTGACCTTTCCAGTTTGACCTGGAAATTCTTTTGCACAGCGTTCCTCGTGTCCTTACATAAGCACACTGTGCACGCACTACTTTTGTTCACTGCTGCTGCACCTCTTCTGGGACGCGGTTCTCCGTTATCATGATTCATCTCAAGGTATGACTTATCATGCTGGTCTCTCAGGGCTTTCTTTTGCTCTCATTTTGCTTTCATTTTCTACCGTTACTCACCGCATAGAAACAGTTAGTGAATTTGTGCTTATTGGCTATATTGGCTCATTTTATACACCACAGGGACCTAAGTGTGTGTGTATACATATATATATATAGAGTATTCTTTACCCTTATGGGGAGCTTATTTCACTTCTATCTTGCAAGTTATCACTTGGGTGAAGAAGCATTTACTATGTGAGAGGATTAAACCTATGGTTCATTTGTGACTTATTTTATCTCATTGATTATATTATCATATGATAGTGTAAATACATGAATTTTTTCATGCGTAATTGATACCAATATTTTGTGTTTTATGGTATAGATGTATTCTTTGGGTAATTTCCCATGTTTTCAGTTTTGTTTTTTCTCTGTCTAATTATTTGTTTCTTATATCTATTTGTTATATTGATATATATTTTTTTCTTTTATAAATAGTTATAGGTACTTCTTGAAAAAGGCTGAGTTATGCCGAAACGTTGAAATACTTATGTACCTGTAATACTTATGTACCTGGATATACCTATGAGATATAATTTTTTTCAGATGAATAGATATATTTCTTGATGAACTATCTCTTTTTTCACCTGCTTGTGATTTATCAAATAAAGAGTGACTTTTTCCTGCTATATTTTGTGTGCCGGAGTTTATTATATTATATTATGCACACTATTGTAATCATACTTTGCGTGTGAAGGGTACTGTGGGTGTCTTACTGAGTTTGGGGAGCACTTTGTTGGAATTATATTTTATTATTTTTGTCATTCAATACTTTTTATTAAGAATGAGCAAGCACTAAAATCCTTGTTTGCTTGTTACTCGAACCAAGCAATTTGTAATGCTCGAATGCTCGTTTTGAGTAACGAGTATGATGGGAATTCAAAGGGAAATCATTTTTCCTGCAGACCCTACAAGGAGGTTGGGGGGGGAGACAGTGAAAATATTGAAATGGATGGAAAAATTACTGAATGGAGGGAGAACAGTATGGGAATAACCCTTGGAAGTATCTCTGACTCCCAGATGGCTGCTGAGAACAACGGTGTCACACTTTTTCTCCAAAAAAATAATAATTTCAGTAAAATGAATTTAAATTTTTATAAAAAAAATTGGAAATTTCAGTGTAATTTATGAAATAAGCAAGAACTGCCAAAAATGTGATGGAAGAGGGACTCAGCTACACCTTGTATTAGACATAAAGAAGGGCCTCATACACATTTTGTTCAAATTGACATTTACTGGTACTCTGAGACTCATAAATCATGTTGGAGACTAGCATGTTGGAGATGAAGATGAGGAGAAGCAGGAAGGTGTTATGTTTCGGTAACTGAGGAGTGCAGGAAAAAAGGCAATACACCAGAGAAGTTGGAAACTATGAGATTGCAGTACCCTGACTAACCACCGCAACTAGAGGCAGCCGTGGAGCGTTCCTACGATGGTCCTAGACGCCTCGTCACAGCCTGAGAAACTAACTATACCTACAGATAGAAATAGGAAAGCTATCTGCCCCGGAGCAGAACCCCAAAGTCAATAGAAAGCCCCCAAACATGTAATGGCGGTTAGACAAGAGGAAATACAAACACAGTAAGAAAATAGTATGAGCAAACGCTGGGGCCCAAACTAACTAAATAGAAAAGGATAGGAAGGGTACTTACTGCAATCTCTAAAAACCCTGAAAACAAACCAACAATACTAATTTCAAAATCACCTGAGATCACACGACCTCTGCCACCTAAATTAGCTCTCTGGTGCAGAAAAGGAAAACAGCAGCCACTGAAAAAACTGGAAAAAGCAAAAGTAATTACATCAGTGGCTGTACAAAACTGAGAGGGCAAAAGCCCCCAGAAGGGACCAGAAGGTCCCCACAGAAAAGCAGGACAAAATACAAAACTGTAGCAAAAACACAAAATAAGAAAAAGTCTTATCTGGAAGCAGGAGATGCAGACTCGACACAGCAGGCTACAAGGGAAACTGGAAAGAAGGATTCAGACCAGAACAATTGATCACCGGCAAGCCTGATGGGGAAATGACTCCCCTATATAAGACCAATCCGTGGCACCTGATTCCCAGTCTTCACAATCCTCAATAGTACCGCTTGTAACGACCAGAGGGAGCCTCTGCTCAGAACTCATCCCAAACCAATTCACAACAGGAAGGTGTGCATGAACTGATGTAGGTGGTGGAGGGAACCCTGATAGAAGTAGGGCCTTCATGCCTCGGCATCAGCACATGTGCAGTGTCAGGCTTGGATTCGGCTCTGGCCTCCACAATGTTCACCCAGTATGCCATCAATGAAATGGATTTCTAGGATTGCTACTTCCAATAAGTGGCATTACAGTTCTAGTCCTCTTCCTCTTTGAAGAGACATTTTGCATATTTCCCAGAGGAGCATTGCGGCTTTAAGTCTCCTCATCTCAGCCTGCTTAGCATGTCAATCTCCGCAAGGAGAAAAAATACTGCTTGGATATCGATCAATGAAATGTAGCACATTGCAATGTATGGATGAATAATGGAAAGCATTACAATTTCAACTCTTGTTTGGTGTGTTATATGCCAGCAAAATGTAGCACAAAACACTTAATACTCTATGGATGAGTAATTGAATCCTGAAAAAATTTACAACACTTTTTTGGAGTGTTATATAACACAGAAATGTACAGCAAAGCACCCAATACTCTATATCTAAACATATATCCAATTTTTTCTCCCCCCCAAAAAATGGGGTCACTTGCAGCACATATATATTTAGCAATGGACTGAAAACTCTAAGCCCTGCCTAGAGACTATATTCTGCCCCTCTCCCTGCTACTGCAACTATCCCTTCCTAGGCTTAATGCAGAATGTATCTGATACAAACAGCAAAATACAGATTTAGCTCTTAGAAGGGCTGCTAGCATGATGGTTCAGAATCATCACCAGTATCTCTGAAACGTTCCTGAGCTGTGCAATGAAGTCAGTGAACCAAGCATGGCAGTGCCTGTCCTTTTATAAACCCTGATGATGTCAGCTATCACAGTACTGCCACTACCAAGATGGCAATGGCATTACAGTAACTCACAGGCAATCTCGGTATGTTTATTGGTTGTGTAACAGGTGCCAAACATATGGGCATTGATTTGAGTTTCAAATTCGAACACCAACTAATGCTCGCCGAGTGCCAGACACATCCGAGTACCCAGATACTCGAGTGATATCCGAGTATCACCGAGCATATTTTGTCATCTTTTTTTATCCTTTGTTGTTACTTATTAAAATTAAGCGGTTGAGTCATATGCTTTTTAGTACTCTTACATAACATACTAAAATATTCCAATATGCTAAGATCTATTAATACCCATGTATGTTTGGGTCTAGTAGGTCCAGCATATTATTTAAAATGTGAATTCATCTAGCATGGATAGCGATCACATCAGTAATGTGACCGCAATCCAAATCATCCAGATCATCATGGGACATGCCTATTAATTGATTATCATCGGACAGTTGAGTAACATGTTGCTTGATAATTTTTTGTCTTGAGCTTCACTGGATTATCTTCTCGTCAGACAGTTGAGGAATATGGTTGTTTACTATTATTTGTCTTTTACAGGGGACAGTTGCTTTTTTATTTGTATTTCAAATAAAGGTGTCAGTGTCTTTATTTAAATTAAAGAACTTTATTCTGGCTGGGTTTTTTGTACATTCCTACTATTGGGTTAGCAATGCCAGTGTCTTATAGACACCTCTCCATTGCTAACCTCTGGACTTGATATCAATGGCCATAAAACAGCTGATATCAACCCCAAAGCTATTACCCCACTTGCCACTGCACCAAGGCAAGTGAGAAGAGGCAGGGAAAGTGCCAGAACTAGCACATGTAATAGATGTGGCTTTTCCGTGGCAGCAGTGGGCTGCTATTTTTAGGTGAGGGGAGGGCAATATCCATGGCCCCTTGCTAGTCTGAGAAAACCAGTCCCCAACTGTCTGCTTTAGCTTGGCTGATTGTCAAAAATGGGTGGGATCCCACAGCATTCTTTTAATTATCTATTGAAATAATAAAAAAAATGGTGTTGGACCCCTGTATTCTTGATAACCAGCCATGATAAAGCTGACAGCTGAGGGTTGAAGCCTGCAAATGTTGGTTTTGCCTGTGCTGGTTATCAAAAATAAAATATACCCCACGTCATTTTTTTTTTAATTTATTCATTGTACAGGTGCTGGCTGCTGCTGAATACTCTCATCAGCCTCGCCTGCACATGCTGTTATCAGCAACAGCAGGCATAGGCTGATAAGATCAGTACTCTCGTCAGCTGATGTCTGTGACCGGCGGTAACCTTTTTACTGCTGGTCACATGCTGTCATCTGACAGCATGGGAACTGCAGCTTTCTGATCAGCGGTTTATCACCGAGATGACAGTGTGGTAAACAGCTGATTTTCGGGGTGCCGAACCAGAACAGTAACATGGACTTCCTGGAGAAGTCCGTGTTCGGGGTCCATGCATGGACACTAGGTGTTTTTATGCCGACCTGAACTTCAGGTTCACCCATCGCTATCCATTAATTTAAATGTACTTTGTTCGTGGGACAAACCCCTTAAGCTTGCTTCCATAAGGAAAGGTTCATCAAATTTGATAAGGAAAAACTTCTTCTATTGCAGACTTTTTTTTACTCAAGGTTGATTTTGTCCAAGCTTTTCATTTTGGCTCTCTGTGTTTTTGACTTTGACATCCCTGGCCTAGAGAGTCTAGAAAGCCAGCATTGGACCAGTGGAGAGCTGTAGTAGCAGGTGAGGAGCCACAGTGGGGAAAATAATTATTTGATACACAGTTGATTTTGCAAATTTTCCCACCTGCAAAGAATGGAAATGTCTGTAATTTTTATCATAGCTAGACTTCAACTGTGAGAGACAGAATCTAAAATAAAAACCAGAAAATATCTTTGCATTATTTTTACATAACTATATATTGCATTTTATTGTATGAAATAAGTATTTGATCACCTATGAAGCAGCAAGGATTCTGGCTCTCACGGACCTGTTAGTTTTTCTATAAAAAGTCCTCCTACTCTGCACTCATTACCTGCATTAATTGTACCTGTTTGAAATCCTTACCTGTATACAAGACACCTGTCCACACCCTCACTCAATGAGACTCCATCCTTTCCACCATGACCAAGACCAAAGAGCTGTCTAAGGGCACCTGGGACAAAATTGTAGACCTTCTCAAGACTGGGATGGGCTACAGGACAATAGACAAACAGCTCTGTGAGAAGGCAACAACTGTTGGCACAATTATTAGAAAATGGAAGATGATTGTCAATATTCTTCATAGGATAGGAGAAACCTCATACATTGGGGGTGCCTTTCTGCAAAGGGGACAGGACGACTGCACCGTATTGAAGTGAGGATGGATGGGGTCATGTAATACAAGAATTTTGGCCAACAACCTCCATCCCTCAGCAAAGTGCAATGAAGATCATGGCTGGGTGTTCCAGTATGGCAATAGCCAGAAATACATAGCCTGGGCAACTAAGGAGTTGCTCTGTAAGAAGCATTTCAAAGTCCTGGAGGTTTCCAGACCTCAACCCAATAGAGCTGAAACTCAATGTTGCACAGTGATAGGCCCAAAACCTGAAAGATATGGAGAAGATCTCTATGGAGAAGTGGACCAAAATCCCTGCAGCACTGTGTGGAAACTTGGTCAAGAACTACAAAAAAAGTCTGACCATTGTAATTGTAAATAGCGGTTTCTACACCAAATATTAAGTTCTGTTTTTCTATTATATCAAATACTTATTTCATGCAAGAAAATGCAAATTAATTATGTAAGGATCATGCAATATGATTTTCTGTTTTTTATTTTTAGTTCCTCTCCATTCTTTATAGGTGGGAAAACTTGCAAAATCAGCAGTGTATTAAAAACGTATTTACCACACTATGAGTGTGATTTTTTTTATTGTTTTTTTTTTAAAACTTTTTCCCAGCCAAAATGAATAGTACCCATGAACGCCATTTAGATGGATTCATGCAAATGGAATTTGTAAAAAAATCAGATTTATTGCAATCTGTATACATTGATAAATTCTACACAAACTTGATTAGTTTTAGCATCAGTACACTTATACATAATTCTGAACTTAATAAAATTGTGAAAAGGACAATAACCATTAGCAACCATCATTACCTCTCTTAATTTTGTTTAAATACAATATGATACATTTGTATTCTTGGGAAATAGATGCAGCACTCTTCAATTCCGTTAAAAAACCAAAGTCCTTTATTCAAATTTTGGACAAGGTTAACATCTGGCTAGGTACATGAAAAACATACAGTGAAAAAAGACAGGACTACGGCCGTTTCGCATTATGCACTCTTCAATGGGTCCAGGTGCATTAATTACATCGTCATTTCCTTTTCCTTCCTAGCTTGAAGCGTGCATAACGCGAAACGGCCGTAGTCCTGTCTTTTTTCACTGCATGTGTGTGCATGTACTGTACCTTGCCCAATGTTAACCTTGTCCTAAATTTGAATAAAGGACTTTGGTTTTTTAACGGAATTGAAGAGCTGCATCTATTTCCTTTGGAAGCACCGAATCAACCGCATTGAAACCACCTATGTGTCCAGAATTCAGGAGTCATCACCCCCACCAGTGAGTAGATTTTTCTTGGTGCCGTTCTTCTATATTTCTCAACATGGTCACATTTGTATTCTTATTGCTTTAATAGATCGGTTCTCCTGGAACATCTATTTTAGTAAATGTATGCATTCTTCTTAACTCCTTAGTGACAGAGCCAATTTGGTACTTAATGAGAAATCATATAAGAATCCAATAAAAGATATATATTTTATTAGTACTTATTTAAAAACCACCATCCGGTGGTTCACATCACACACTAGCACACTGTGAAAAATAAACAACAACCTTGGTGTGTGCTAGGAATCCCTAATGTTGTGCCTACGCTTACACCTTCCTGACCATGGGGGTTGGCACCCTTAGGGGGAAGAATTGTGGAACCCCTGCTCAGCGATGACTGCCCCTAGGATCCCTAGATACACCCTACAGCCAATAAATTGTCCTCATACAAAATAAGGGGACTCCTGAAACTAGACATAAATCAAACCTGCAATTAAAGAGTCCCTAAATCTCAAAGGTAATTACAAACAAAATAGTACACATAAGGAATTTGTGTCATTCATAGATGACGGAGTACTATATTTCATAGCAAAACCATGAATATATATATATGTGATCCAACATGGGTTCTTAAAGATACACCCTAT
>VIAB01002950.1:15373-30581 GCA_009801035.1 Oophaga pumilio | reverse complement strand
TTTGTGTCATTCTCAAAACTTTTGGCCATGACTGTAGGAAAAAAAAGGATATTCAGCTCACTATTAGATGAATTCCTGTGGCTTTGGATGTGGACTCCAGGATGGTGCTCGGAAAAAGCGGCTGTGGTAATCAAACAAAAAAGTTCCAGCAACAAACATCCAAATCAGATTGTTGGATAGACGTTAAAACTTCATCTTTATTGCAATGCCTTTAAAAACATACTGTTAAAATTATAAATCCAGGGGATTGCTGGAATTGGCTTTTCCTGTATTTTCTTGCTCCCATTCTTTAACAAGGATTTTTTATAAGGATTTATTCATTCAAATTATCCTTAAAGTTATAATTTTGGCTGGAATAAGATAACGGATATTATGTATTATTTTTGAATTCCCACACTTATGAACATGATTTTTTTAATTTTTTTATTTCTTTTCTCTGAGTCATTAGCATAATTGTCTTATTTACATGATTAATTGCTTCACCTCATTTCCTTTTCCTTCCTTCCTTTCTATTTAACTGTGCTTTTGCACTGATCACACCCATGGTTATGACTAAAAACATTTTTGTTTGAAATGTGTAATCCCTTGGATTTATAATTTTATCAGATTTTAAAGGGAATCTGTCACCCTAAATTGGCGGGATATTTAAATGATGGCAGTCAGGTCAGATGGGCGGTGTTTTGGGTACTTGCCTTAACATGTTGTTCGCTGCTGTCTCCATTATTTCTGGGAATTGTAGTCGTTGCCCTACATATAACGCACCTGCGCATTGCAATCTTGAATTGCGCACGTGCAGTATGCTTTGCCCGCAGATTGCAATGCGCAGGCGCATTATATGGAGGGCAACGACTACAATTCCCAGAAATAATGGAGACAGCGGCGAACAACATGTTAAGGCAAGTACCCAAAACACCGCCCATCTGACCTGACTGCCATCATTTAAATATCCCTCCAATTTAGGGTGACAGATTCCCTTTAAAGGCATTGCAGTAAAGATGAAGTTTTAACATCTATCCAATAATCTGATTTGGATGTTTGTTGCTAGAACTCTTTTGTTAGTCTCCTCGCTCTATTCCCCTCAATAGTCTCCTCACACATTTACCCTTCCCTCCTCATACATTTAACCTCTCACTTTCCATACTTCCTCCTCACACATCCCTCCAACTCCCCACACAGTGTCTGCACCCATCCCATCACCCTCGCTTCCCATACTGTGACCTCATATATTTTCTTCTCACTCCTCATACTGAGTCTGCACCCATAGCCCATACATGCCCCTCAATCTTGTCCTCAAATCATCCCAGTTACACAAAATCTCACCCAGCCCCGTCTCACTAAACACCCCCAAGACAAATTTTATACGGCACTCATAAAGTCATGAGGAGAGGTGCTCAAGTAGGGTATCCAGCCCAATGTTGATATAATCAGAAAAACTTGGCACTCAAAGAGATAGCGTTGAAAGAAAAAGTTCCATCTTATTTTGCATACAAAAAGTTGAACGTTTTCGGTCTGCACTCAGACCTTCATCAGAAACTATAGGGATAAATAGAAAAAAAATTGTGTCATAATATTGACTAAATTAAATAAATACATAAATAAAAAGCATAAATCGTAACAATACTGACAGTATTCTTATTATAGAATGTCCTTTGTTATTGTGTTACTTGTCCCAATGTAGCTGGGTAGAGAACATTCAAAACCGCAGCTAATGATAAATGTACATCTCTAATAATCTCTAATAATCTTAAGGCATAATTTTGAGATAAATCCTGGTTTTGATTAGAAAAAAGTATAACGGATGCAGGAGTGTCCTGTGAGAGAAATGGCGGGAGTCCAGTCGGATATTCCAGCCAGTAGTGTAAAGAATAGTACAGGAATTCTATATTCTTAAAATGGAGACTTCCAGCGTGACAGTGGTAAAAATGTGTAGCCACAATATACCTGAGGGTGTGAGGGAAGGGTTAATAAATTCACATATATATGGTTCAGCTTACAAACAGTAGCTTCTTATACCTGTATAGACTTGTTATAATGTGGTGGGCATACATGTAAATATGTGGGAGCCGTACCTGCATGCTTGTTGTGAAAGGAACTCGTCTCAAAGGGAGTGTGAGCTGCGTAGAAGAGAAAAGCGCTCTCGGCCATAGCAGACAAGCTGGGTTTATATAGCGTGGTTCCCGTGTGGGTGTGGTTTAGGTCTGGTGCATCATAGGTCACATGACCAGAGTTAAGTCACGTGTCCGCGGCGTGTTACAGGTCCTGGAGTGCGGTCTGTTTTATCATGAATGGAGACCATGAATAACCGTGCCTGCACATTTTTGACCGCATCCAGGTACAGGAACTTAAGGGCCGCTATTGTAGCGATGGTATTTTGTCATGCAATCATGCTGGAGCTAAAATTATGTGTGGCATGTATATGCTAATGTGTGATACTTTGCATTACAAGAAATGGAGGGGATTGTATACTGCGCAAAGTATATTAAGGGATGCTGATTAGGGGGATAGTTGAGCAATATCATGTGATTATCAGAGGGTGATGGTGACAAGAAGGATGTCAACCAGTTCTGGAAGGAATAATGAAAGAACAAGAAGAAATGTATACAAAACATGATACAGTCGAGTGGCAAGAATTAGATTATATCACCAACACAAATAAAGGGGGGGGGGAAACTTGTTAGAACTCAGAGGAAGCTCGCCGTTTCACAGTCTCTGTTAAGTCCTTTTGGTTTCAAGGTCTGTAAGGAGAAAATCCAAAACGCTTCCCTCTTTTTCAGGATTTTAATCCTATCTTGTCCTTACTGGATGACACAATTTGTTCCAGAACTTGAAACCTTAATTGTGTAATGCTATATCCCATTTTGTAAAAAATGAAATGGAAGGGGTAGTTGTATCATATTGCATCTGATGTTAGATTTATGTTGGGAGTTAAAAAATGCCAAACTTAAAAAAATATATATATCTGGTATCACTGTAATTGCACCGATCTGAAGAATAAAGTCATCTAATCACTAATACAGCACGAGGAATGGAATAAAAAATAAATAAAATCAATGCTTCACCTGCTGTTGATTTGTTCATTCAGTCTATTAAACACCTCAGTATGGCTCAGTGCACATTATCCTGCGCTCTAAGCTTAGCGCTTACACTGGGGTTTTCATGTAAATCTTTGAAATACATGATTCCGACGGAAACCCTGCAGAAGATGCTCTATAATGAGGTAGATGGAGACACTATGGATGTTGTCTGGCCTGTGATTCGGCGGTGTCCGTCTTCTTAGGCGTATATGAAAGTGCCAGTGACCACAGATTTGAGCACCTCGAAAAAAAGGACAACTCAGAACAGAGGCCAGGTGGAGCGTAAAGTAACTTTGCTGCCTTATTATAGGCAATGGATTCTTCAGGGTTTTCATCTGAATCACATCACTCAGAGATTTAGATGGAAACTTCCGATATCAGTGTTCAGCGTAGAACGCAGAATAAATGTGATCCCAAATGTTATGTTAAATGAAAAAGATTTAACTCAATAGCGTTCTGTCCCTCCCGAGTCTCACCGTGTGGATAAGAAGTACTGTACAGATATATATGGGAAATTCCCACGTTCAGAAAAAATTGTGGGAAACATTTTGGTGCTATATTTACTCACTTACCATATGAAAATGTTAAATTTGGGGCTAAAACAAAATTTTGTTCATAAAAATTTTATTATTTTTTCTTCACTACCTGATGGTATAAAATTTGTGACCCACCTGTGGTGTCAATATAATCACTGCACCTCTTGATGAATTCATTGAGAGATGTAGTTTGTAAAATGGGGTCACTTATGAGGGGTTGTGCTATTCTGGCACCACAGGGGCTCTCCCATTGGGTCTTGACACTCTCAAAGTATAACAGTAAAATCTGCACTATAGTATGGTGCTCCTTCCTTTCTGAGCTTTGCAGTGTGCCTGAAAACTATTTCCCAATAATATCTAGGGTCATTGCACTCTAAGGAGAAATTTTTACAGCAAACAGAGATTAATTTTTTCCCATTAGTCCTTAGAAAAATCAAAAACTTGGAGCTAAAACAACATTTTAGTGGTAAAAATGTAATTTGTTCTTTCTTCAATGCCCAATTTTATAAAATTCTGTGAGTCACATGTGGTGTCAACATGCTCACTTCACCCCTAGATGACTTCACTGGGGCTGTAGTTTGTAAAATGAGGTCACTTATGGGGTGTTTCTGCTGTTCTTGCACCTCGGAAGCATTGCCACTGTGACATGGCACCCTCAAACCATTACAGCAGAATCTGGGGTGTCAGTGGGGTGTCAGTGTACTAACGAGAAATTGCACAACAAATGTTGGGGCCCATTTGGGAAAAAGATATATTTTTTTTCAATTTTCACAGATCAACATTGTAAAATTCTATGAAGCACCTTTGTTTTCAAGGTGCTCACCACATGTCTAGATGAATTACTTGGGTCTAGTTTCCAAAATGGGTTCAATTGTGGCGAGTTTCCACTGTTCAGGCATATCAGGGCCTCTCCAAATGCAACAATAAACCCACAGACCATTCAATCAAAGTCTGCATTCCAAAACATCGGTACTTTCTTTCTGAGCCCTGCTGTGCATCCAAACAGTAGTTTTCCCCCACATATATGGTATCTGTACACTCAGGAGAAATTACACAATAAATTTTGTGTTCTGTGCTTCTGTTACCCTTGTGAAGATAAAAAATTGGGGCTAAAATGATATTTTTGTCGGAAAAATGTTTTTTTACTTTTAAAGCTCACGACACCTCTAGATACACTCCTTGAGGGGTGTCATTGTACTCAGGAAAAATTGCACAGTGAATTTTTGGGACCATTTTCTCCTACCATCTTTGTGAAAATGAAAATATTTGAGGCTAAATCAACATTTTTGTGGAAAAAATATTTTTTTTTCATTTTCATAGATCAAATTTGTAAAATTCTGTGAAGCACCTGGGGGTTTAATGTGCCTCACTACATATCTAAGTACATTGCTTGAGGGGTCTTGTTTCCAAAATGGGGTCACTTGGGGGTTTCTGCTGTTTAGGCACGAGATGAGACATGGCCTCCTCTAATGATTCCAGCAAATTTTGAGCTCAAATTATCAATTGGCGCTACTTTCCTTCCGAGCACTGCCGTATTTTCCTCCATATATGGGCATCACTTTACTCAGTAGAAATTGCACAAGTTGTGTGGTGCAATTTCTCCGGTTATCCTTGTGAAAAAAATTGGGACTAAAATAAAAATTTGTGGGAAAAATGTAATTTTTTATTTTTACAGTTCAACGTTATAAACTTCTGTGAGTCACCTGGAGGTCTGGGGGTTCAAGCTGCTCACTGCTAGTGATTGGACAACCCAAACAGTAAAGTTCGGAGACCGTACCGAACACCTAGTGTTCCGGCACGGACCCCGAACACGGACTTCTGCTAGAAGTCTGTGTTACTGTCTTGTCTCGGCATCTTGAACATCCAGTGATTCCCATGCTGTCATCCGCATGACAGCTAGAGAAACGCAGGTGGCTCTGATTGGCAGTAAGATAATTATCACTGGTCAGAGAGCTGCAGTTCATCTGACAGCCAGCAGTGGTCACAGAAGCGTCATCTGATGAGAGTACTACTTCCACAGACCTTCGCCTGCTGCTGCTAATAGCAGCGAGAACAGGTGCGGCTGATGGGAGTACTAATTAGCCAGTGCCTGAACTATAAATAAATAATTTTTTTTAAATTATAGCGTGTGAACCACAGCTCTCTGACCGCCGGTAATAAAGGCAGTGTTTGCCACTCTGTCATGCAGATGACAACGTGGCAAATAACGGAAGTTTGGGCCTCCCATTCATCTGAATGGGGCCTAGGTTCGGGTTCTGGTACTGTTCTGGTACCCAAACCAAACTTTTTTTAAATGCATGGCTGGACCCACCGAGGTTCACTCATCACTACTTACTACACATACTAGATGCATTCCTTTAGAGGTCTAGTTTCCTAAATCAGTTCACTTGTGGGGGTTTTGCACTGTTTAGGAACATCAGGGGCTCTCAAAATGGGATATGGCGTCCACTAATGATTTCAGCAAATTTTAAGTTAAAATTATATGGTGCTCCTTCCCTTTTGAACCATGCCGTATGTTCAAACAGTTGTTTTCCCCGATATGTGGGGTATCAACATACTCAGGGGAAATTGCTCAACAAGTTATATGGTGCAATTTCTCCTGTTAGCCTTGTGAAAAAAAGTTGGTGTTAAAATAACATTTTTGTGAAAAAAATCATTTATTTTTTATTTTCACAGGTCAGTATTATGAACTTCGGAGCAGTACTTGGGGGTTCAACATTCTCACCACACATCTAGATAATTTCCCTGAGAGGACTAGTTTCCAAAACAGAAACATTTGTGGGGAGTTTCCACTGTTTACGCACATCAGGGGCTCTCCAAACACGACGCTCTCAATTCCAGCCATTATTGCTTTCTAAAAGTCAAACGTGCTCTTTCCCTTCCGAGCCCTGCTGTGTGCTAAAACAGTAGTATTCCCCCACATGTGGGGTATTGGTGCACTAAGGATAAATAGCACAACAAATTTTGGTGTCTATTTTCTCCTTTGTGAAAATAAAAAAATTGTGCCAAAAGTAAAATTTTTGTGAAAAACATGAAATATTCATTTTATCCTTCCACATTGCAAAAATTCCTGTCAAGCACCTGAATGCTCAATAAAATTCTAGATTGTGGTTTTGGGCACCTTGAGGGGTGCAGTTTTTACAATGTTGTCAAATTTGATTATTTTCTGTCATCTAGGTCCCTAAATGTCACTTTAAATGTGATATGGTCCCTAAAAATATGGTTTTGTTGATTTTGTTGGAAAAATTAGATATCGCTGGTCAAATTTTAATACTTCTAACTTCCTAAAAAAAATTGGTTAAAAATTGTCCTGATGTAAAGTAGATATGTGTGAAATGTTATTTATTAATTATTTTGTGTGACATATTTCTTTGATTTAGGGCATAAAAATTTAAAATATGACAATTTCAAAATGTTTAATATTTTTGGTAAATTTCTGATTTTTTTTACGAGTAAACGCAAGTCTCATCAAACAAATTTTACCACTATCATGAAGTAAAATATATCTCGAGAAAACAGTTTCAGAATCAGTGGGATTTGTTCAAGCGTTTCAGAGTTATTACCACATAAATTGACACGTGTCAGAATGGTAAATTTGGCCTGGTCATGAAGGTGAAAACAGGCTTGGTGGGTGAACGGGACAATGGTTGGCAATATGTTACTTTCCTGAAATTCTGTGCCCTTTTTTCTCCACACATATCTTTGATCTTTGAGGTCTATTTTAAACTCATTGGTCCACAGGACTTTGTTCCATAATGCATCAGGCTTGTTGAAATGTTCTTTTGCAAACTTCTGAAGCTGATTTTTATGGTCAGGAAGCAGAAGAGGTTTTCTTCTGATGACTCTTCCATGAAGGCCATAATTATGCAGGTGTCTCTGAACAATATAACATAAAACATAACTCAAAGTGTCTGCTAAATCATTCTGAAGGTCTTTTGCAGTCAAGCTGGGTTTCTGATTTGTCTCTCTGGCAATCCTATGATCAGCTCTCACTGAAATTTTCATTGGTCTTACAGACCTTATCTTTACCGCCACTCTTCCTGCTAATGACATTTCTTAACTGCTAGTGATGGGCGAGCACTAAAATGCTCGGGTGCTCGTTTCTCGGGTCGAGCAAATTGGAGTACTCGGGTGCTCGACCTGAGCAACCAGCCCAATGTAGGCCTCTGGAAAACTCGAGCGTTTTTCCGGCGGCTCCCCCAGCAGTCTGTAGAAGGACTAGAAATTGTGGAAATCGATGGGAATAATGCTCAAATGACAAGGGAAGAACATGGGGAAGACACCTGGAAGCATTTCTGACTCCCAGGTCACTGCTGTGAACAATGTTGTCAGAGTCATATGCCACTTTTACAGACTCTCAATAAAACATGCAGGAACGAAACCAAATTAGATTTTCCTGGGAAATATGTTAAGGAACATCCTTTCCAGGGTGATGACTGGTATATAAGGCAAAATAAATAATGAAAGACAAAAATTCTACTCCACACCTTGCACCTTTGGCTATGTTCACACATAGTATTTTTGATGCCTTTTTGAACTTTAGCATTGCTTTCAACCAAGACACATGCATTCTCTGGGAAATGTCATTTTAACATTTTACAACTTTAACTTGCCATGTGGTGTGTGACACATCATCAGACACATCCTGTTGCATTTATGAAGGAGGGACTCTGAAAATCACAAAGCCCACTTTTATAGGGCCATCAGGCAGCCTTTGCTATTCTTAAAGGGCAAGCAGTCGGCCCTCACTATTCTTAGAGAACCATCAGCTGGCTATGCTTTGTTGTTCCCATTATTAAACAGTGGGTCTCCTATACTGTTATCGCGTATGCAGTGAGTGGCATTTGAATGCACCCCAATACCTCTTTGAAGAGACGTACAGGAGAGCCTCCTGTAAACAATGTTCCCATTATTAGGACATGAATCTCCCATACTGTATGCCTATGCAGGGAATGCAAGGCCTGCCCAAAATTTGGATGCACCATAATACCCCTTTGAAGACATGTACAGGAGGGCCTCCTGAAAACAATAGAACTGTAAGTCCAATCAAAGTAGAAAAGATGGGTGGCACTCACCAGTCTTTTTAAAAAATCCAACGTTTATTTCACATCTAAAACATCTTCAGCGACACGGTGGGCAACAGACTGTGAGGACGACGATTGTGCTTCTACAGGTCATGACGAGATTTACAGGAGGGCCTCCTGAAAACAATGTTGCCATTATTGGGAAGTGGGTCTCCCATATTGTTTGCCTATGCAGTGAATGCAAGGGCTGCCAAAAATTTGGACGCAATAAAATACCCTTTTGAAAAGATGTACAGAAGGGCCTCCTGTAAACAATGCTCCCATTATTAGGAAGTGGGTCTCCCATACTGTTTGCCTATGCAGTGAATGCAAAGCCTGCCCAAAATTTGGACACACCAAAATACCCTTGTGAAGAGACGTACAGGAGTGCATCCTGAAAACGATGTTTCAATTATTAGGAAGGGGTCTCCCATATTGTTTGCCTGTGCAGTGAATGCAAGGCCTGCCAAAAATTTGGACACACCATAATACCACATTGAAAAGACGTACAGCAGGGCCTCCTGAAAACAATGTTCCCATTATTAAGAAGTGTGTTTCCCATATTGTTTGCCTATGCAGTGAATGCAAGGCATGTCCAAAGTTTGGATGCAGCATAATACCCCTTTGAAGAGATATACAACAGGGCCTTCTGTAAACAATGTTCCCATTATTAGGAAGTGGGTCTCCCATACTGTTTGCCTATGCAGTGAATGCTAGGCATGTCCAAAATTTGGATGCAGCATAAAACCCCTTTGAAGAGACGTACAGCAGGCCCTCCTGAAAATAAGGTTCCCATTATTAGGAAGTGGTTCTCCCATACTGTTTGCCTGTGCAGTGAATGCCAGGGCTGCCAAAAATTTGGAGGCACTCCAATGCCCGTTTGAAGAGACACAGAGGAGGGCCTCCTGAAAACAATGTTCCCATTATAAGGAAGTGGGTCTCCCATACTGTTTGCCTATGCAGTGAATGCAAGGGCTGCCAAAAATTTGGAGGCACTCAAATGCCCCTTGGCAGAGACGTGGAGGAGGGCCTCATTAAAAAATGTTCCCATTATAAAGGTGCGGTTCTCTTATCTTTGTAAAGCTCATGCACTAAATGTTTGGGCTGACAAACATTTACCCTTGGGGGGTATACATGAACATACTGTATACCAATTTTTTTTTACGGGCATCATAAACACCCTATAAAAAACTTGTGTGGGTGTTGCATCACGTACCATGGTCACCCTGGTGATAAGGTGGTGCAAGATGAGGATGAGGAGAAAGAGGAGGACAACAACAAATAGCCAAAATCAGGAAACGTATGCCCATGTGTGGGTGTAAAGAGGTGCATGGAAATAGACCTCCCAAAAAAAGACACTGGATTTGAGTTTATGTTATGCTGCTATCATTCAGTGGTGTTGAGAAGACTGGCCCAATCCAGCCCTTGTTCATTTTTATGAGTCAGCCTGTCAGCATTTTCAGTTGACAGGCGGATGCACTTATCAGTTATAATTCCACCAGCAGCACTAAAAACATGCTCTGACAAAATGCTGGCAGCAGGCAAGGACTTCCAAGGCATAGAGAGCCAGTTGATGCTACGTATTCAGCTTGGATACCCAATAAATATAAGGTACAGAGGAATCACAGAGAACGTTGGTACGGTCAGCAAGAAACTCCTTCAGCATCTTCCCAAACTTTGCACTCCTTGTGCGAGCACCCTGCGCTTCAGGACCTGTGCGATGGTAGGGTCTGAGAAAACTCTCCCAGAACTTTGACAGTGTTCCCCTGCCTCTGCTGGTTTGGAGTTGTCTCTCTAGCCTGTACTCCTTAGTTGTCCAATGAACTGTGACCTCTGCATTTTCAGATGGGTATTTTTTTAATAATTCTACAACAAGGGCCTCTGGTATTGCCGCATTTTAGTAGACCTGTCTGCCTCGGAAAAAGTAGATATAAAGTTCTCCTTGTAGTGTGGGTCTAGATGTGTCACAAACCAGTAATGACTGTCACCTAAAATTTGGAGAACACGAGGGTCAAGGGAAAGGCAGCGTAACATAAACACAGCCATGCATGCCAGACTGCTAACAGGCAAGACTTACGTGTCTTCATCAAGAGGATGACTGACTATGCTCTCCACCTCCTCCTCTTCTTCCTTCCCCTCCTCAGGCCATCCATGCTGAACATATGGTTTGACAGTTGTGCAGGTAGTACTGTATATAGCACATGAAACTAGCTCCTGGTCTTCCTCCTCCTCCTCTTCCTCATTGTCACCCAATCCATGTTGGGATGAGATGAGGCTGGGCTGTGTGTAATCACCCGGTATGGTTCCTTGCTCCATCTAATCATGCTCCGCCTGCAATGCATCCTCTATTAATGTGAGTACAGAGCGTTTCAGAAGACAGAAAAGCATGATGGTGATGCTAATTATGGCGTCATCGCCACTCACCATCTTGGTGGAGTCCTCAAAGTTTTGGAGGATGATACATATGTCTGACATTCATGTCCACTTATGAGGTCTTATGTGTGGAGTCTGAACTTAATACTGATGGCCTTGTTGATGCTGGTAATCAACAACTGACCTCTTCTGCTCACAAATCCTTCCCAACATCTGCAGTGTAAAGTTCCAATGCGTGGGAACATCACACAACAATCGGTGAGCCGAAAACTGGAAATGCTGCTGAAGCAAGTCAAGTGCGGCAGAAGCTGTAGCTGACTTTCTAAAATGGGCACAAAGGCGGCGTACTTTTGACAAATAGATCTGGCAGCTCAAGATAGGCTTTGAGAAACCACTGAACCACGAGGTTAAGCACATGGGCCAGGCATGGTACATGTGTGAGCACACCTCGCCTCAGAGCAGCCACCAGGTTCCGGCTATTGTCACACACGACCATGCCTGGCTGTAGGTTCAGTGGTATCAGCCACAGATCTGCCTCTTCTTTCAGAGCTGTCCACAACTCTTCAGCATTGTGCAATTTGTCACCTAAACATTAGCTTCAGCACAGGCTGTTGCTGCTTGACTGAGGCAGTGCTGCAGTGCTTCCAGCTTGTGACTGATGTGAGGATTTCAGCGATGGAGGCCGAAGAGGAGAAGGAGGTGCAGGAGCTGTAGACTGTGGGGGCAAACCTTATTGACCTATGGCTCACAATCCTCGGCGTCGGGAGGACATGTTCCATCCCAAGGTCCAATTGGGTCCCGACTTCCACTATGTTAACTCGGTGTGCCGTCATCAAGATGTAACTTCCCTGCCCACGAGAACTTGTACGTGGTTAGGTGGACTTTCCTAGTAACTGCATTGTTGAAGGCACCCCTAATGTTGTGGGACACGTGCTAGTGTAATGTGGGGACCGCACACCAGGAGAAAAAGTGGCCACTTGGGACCGAGTACAGAGGGACAGCCGCCACCATCAGGTTGCGGAAAGCTTCCGTCTCCACAAGACTAAAAGGCAACATTTCGAGCACAAGCAGTCACGAAATGTGGGAATTAAGTAGTGTCGCCTGTGGGTTATTGGCTGCGTATTTGTGCTTGCGTTCCAAGGACTGGGGTATGGACAAGGACATGGACATGCTTGCTGATGGTGCTAGTTGAGTGTGTGCAACAACAGGTGCAGGGCAGGAGGCATCTTCACATGCACCATGGACAGGGGATTGGCTTGCACATACAACAGCAGAAGAAGCAGTGGTGTCACCCGCAGACACTGTTCCTGGACCCTGGGGTTCAGCCCACAAAGTCAGGTGCTTTGCTGAAATGTGCCTGATCATGCTGGTGGTGGTGGTCAGGCTGGTAGTTTTGCTACCCCTGCTGATGCTGGTCTGGCAGGTGATGAAAATGGCCCTTTTAGTTGTTATTGGCAGAGTCTTTAAAAACAACCAGACTTGGGAAGACCTAACAGTTGTACTGGCAACTTCTGATGTGATGGTGTCACGGGGAACGGTTGCTCGCCTTCTGTCAGCGGCCACCACACTACTTCTTCCTGCCAGTTGTGGTGCTACACCTCCCTCCTCCTGTGTTCTGCTGTCCTCGCTCTGCATGTCCTTCTTCCAGGTTGGGACAGTTACTATATCATCCACCAACTTGTCTTCCACTTCCTCACCCTGGTCCTCCTCCTGACTTTCTGGCAGTTTTGTCTCATTATCGTCCACCTCTTGTGAAACTTTCCTACTGTCGCCTTTGTGTGACTATGGCTGTTCAAATATTTGGGCATCGCTACATGTGATGTCCTCTTGCCCCACTTCAAGTGTACCTGGCGAGAGGCCCGAATATATAAATGGAAAATTGAACAGCTCTTTGGAGTGTCCAAGTGTGGGATCAGTTGAGTACGGGCACTCCGCATGGAGGGAGGAAGGAGGATCAGGGTGAGGAATATGCGGTCCAGACTCACGGCTACGGAGACTTGCCCGTGTGGAAGACAGGGTGGTGGTGGCTGCAAAGTGACTGAAGGCATTATCGACTATCCAACCAGCAACCTTTTGACACTGCTCTGGGTTCAATAGTGGTGTGCTACTTTGGTCCCCTAGTAATTGGGACAGGAAAGTGGGGCGAGAAGTTGTGGGTGTTTGTTGTGGCACAATTTCAGCTTGCCCATGGCCTCGGCCTTGGCCTCTACATGCACCATCACCATCATGTCCAGTTCCCCGTCCCTTGCCACGTTGCCCATTTTAAATGAAGGACAATATTTTCCACGTTCACTACAAATGGCTGAATTTGGAGCGAACTTATATATGATCCATGTGACGGAACACCAAAGTTTAAAATAGCTTGCCTGTACACCATGTTCCAAATTATTATGCAAATTATATTTTTCTCTGATTTTCCTAAGTGGTCGGTGCAAATGACAGTCAGTCTAATAAAAATCATCACTCATTAGAGTATACATCGAATTTTATTGAAAAAACCTCCCAATGATAACAGTATAATCTCCAAAATGAATAAAAACTCAAAATGCACTGTTCCAAATTATTAGGCAAAGTGGAATTTCTAAACATTTGATATGTTTTAAAGAACAGAAAATGCTCATTTGTGGAATTTGCATCATTAGGAGGTCACACTCACTGAACAAGAAAAGCTATATAACTCCAAAACATCCTAACAGGCCAAGTTACAAGTTAACATAGGAACCCTTCTTTGATATCACCTTCACAATACTTGCATCCATTGAACTTGTGAGTTTTTGGAGAGTTTCTGCTTGTATTTCTTTGCATGAAGTCAGAATAGCCTCCCAGAGCTGCTATTTTGATATGAACTGCAATCCACCCTCATAGATCTTTTGCAGTTGATACTCCAAAGGTTCTCTATAGGGTTGAGGTCAGGGGAAGATGTTGGCCACACCATGAGTTTATCTCCTTTTATGCCCATAGCAGCCAATGACTCAGAGGTATTCTTTGTAGCATGACATGGTGCATTGTCATGCATGAAGATGATTTTGCTCCTGAAGGCACGTTTCTGCTTTTTATACCATGGAGGAAAGTTGTCAGTCAGAAACTCTATATACTTTGCAGAGGTCATTTTCACACCTTCAGGAACCTTAAAGGGTCCTACCAGCTGTTTCCCCATGATTCCGGCCCAAAACATGACTCCTCCACCTCCTTGCTGACTTATCAGCCTTGTTGGGACATTGTGGCCATCCACCAACCATCCACTACTCCATCCATCTGGACCATCCAGGGTTGCTCGACTCTCATCAGTAAACAACACTGTTTGAAAATTAGTCTTCATTTATGTCTGGGTCCACTGCAACCATTTCTGCTTGTAGCACTGTTTAGGGGTGGCTGAATAGTAGGTTTATGCACCACAGCAAGTCTTTGAAGGATCTTGAGGTTCGAGGGACTCCAGAGGCACCAGCAGCTTCAAATATCTGTTTGCTGGTTTGTAATGGCTTTTTAGCAGTTGCTCTCTTAATCCGATGAACTTGCCTGGCAGAAACCTTCCTCATTTTGCCTCTATCAGCACGAACACGTCTGTGCTCAGAATCATCCACAAATTTCTTAACAGTATGATGATCACCCTTAAGTTTTTGGGAAATATCTAAAGTTTTCATCCCTTGACCAAGGCATTGCACTATTTGATGCTTTTCAGCAGCAGAGAGATCCTTTTTCTTTCCCATGTTACTTGAAAACTCTGGCCTGCTTAATAGTGTGGAACATGCAGTTTTCCTTTTGGTGGGCTCACATGGCAAACTAATTATCACAGGTATCTGAGATTGATTTCAGTGATCCAAATAACCCTGAGACACAATACCATTAATGGGTTTCATTTACAAAAAAAAAACAAAACGCTATGACGCTTCAAACCAATTTACATAATAATTTGGAACATGGTGTAGGTAACTATGTTTTTCAGCAAACTGGTGTCAATAACTTTGCTAATACACTGCAGCAAAATATAAATGTAGGCCAGAAATGGCAGGATTTTGAGCACACTGATATGTGATCTGTGTGACGGACCAACCCCAGTTTGAATTATCTGTTCTGTAGGTAACTATTTTTTACAGAAACTGGTGTCAATAACTTCGCTAAGACGCTGCAACAAAATTTAAATGGAGGTCAGAAATGGCAGAAT
>VIAB01002949.1:141937-152897 GCA_009801035.1 Oophaga pumilio | reverse complement strand
ACACTGTCTGTAGGTTACTGAGCACAACCCTGCTGACAGGTTCCCTTTAGCAAGATTTCCTACCTGCTTGCAGGCTTTAGCGCCAATGGGGGAATTAGACATCAGATTAAATTTTATAGTACATTTTTTGCCGTGCACTTTTTTGCATCGTCATCAATTTATTAAAAGGCAGTCGATGTGTTGCAACTGTTATCAGATATGCATTTCTATTTGCAATTGAGAAAAGGCAAGGAATCCTTTTATGCCACCCATTGTCTTGTATAAAATGTAAAAATTTGCAACCTTTTTTAAAAGTTTACACAGAAATGTGAATAAGTCTCGTCACACAATGGTGCATGGGACGAGAAAATGGAGAAAAACGTTCAAGCCACAAAAGACAAAAAAGGTACAGAAAGAAAAGTGTGTAAAGCAGTAACTGAAAAATGTGTCTGGATTATGTCAGAAAAATCCACGTAAAAAATGACGTCTTATGTATGTACAGGTTTTCAGCTGCTGGATAGTAAACAGTATGTGTCTAGTCACTGACATCAAGCAGAGATTTTTGAAAATGAGCAATGGAAGCATAAAATATATTAGAAAGCTGCAGAATGCTTCTTTATTAAATATCTGGCCAGTGCTAGTTGTCCGGTCAGCCATTAAAAGAAATCGCAGGTTTTGCTGGTTGATGGCGAGGACAGACGCGCTGATCTGACTGGTTGCTATGAATGGTAGATTTTCTTCCCTGCACCATCTTAGTGACCTCCTCATCATCCCCTTCAGCCTCACTGTGCAATGTCGCGGAGCGCAGGCTCGTCTTGGCTGCTGTCAGTAATTCGTTCTGATAACCTCGCTGTCTCATAATTATCAGGTCTGCGGAGATATTGGTGGGATTACAGTACAGGGGCAGAGGATGGGGGGATGGGAGGCCTGTGATAAGATGGCTGGACACCATTCCCCAGGGCTGTGGGCACCCGCTATATTTAGAGCAGGGACGGTAGTCATTGGTAATACAATATCTTGTTGCCCTGTAAAATCTAAAGGGATAACACATTCCACAGGGGAAAATAACACAGGGTGAGAAATCAGGGGGTCCAGGAGCTGAGTTATACACCAAAGCGCTATCTAATACACGAGCCCCCCATTCAGCACCCTCATCAATTAGCTGGAGAGAAGAGTAGCTACAAAGAGCGTCTCTTGCTCTGGAGGACCCGGCACTTCCTGGCCTTGTCATTGATTACAATGGGATTTGTGTAATACTTCAGTTTTCCTGTGGGGGCGCTGCAGAGAAGGTCTATGCAGCGGTATACCTTAAGAAGAAGGGATTTTCTCAGGATATAATCAGTGTTGGTAATATAATTTACATGTAATTATAAGACTTCATCAGTGCTGCAAAATCACAGCAAATTGAAGCAAGATTAAAGTAGCTCTCTGGTACGAATGAGAACCCCGCATTGCTGGGAGTTGTAACTGCAGGGCAGGTGTCAGGGATGCCGTACCTGTACAGTCACACAATTTGCATTAGCTACCCCTGCAAATAGGCGCCTCTGATGGCCAGACACCAAGGCTTGTGACCATTATTAATATCATTATTAATTCATATTATTAGTACTTAGACATTGATAAGCAGTGATTAGATTATATTCTGTATAGGACACTATATGGTGGTATTATGGAGCTCTGTATATTCCATATAGAGTACTATATGGAAAGATTATTAAGCTTTTGTCACTCTACATAAAGCACTATATGGCGGTGTTATTGAGCTCGATGTAGTGTAATCATTACATAGGTAAATTTATTTGGCCAAAGTATGACACTGTTACTTGGATACTTTACTGTACGACTGCTTAGGCTAAATTTGGCAAAGTGTTTGCAGCGTCCGTTTGACACATGCCTCCCAGTGTATATGTCAAACATATCCATATACCCAACAAGGGCCAACAGAGCGTTATAGTATATATATATATATATATAAACATATGCCTCCCAGTGTATACGTCAAACATATCCATATACCCAACAAGGGCCAACAGAGCGTTATAGTATATATATATAAGCATATGCCTCCCAGTGTATACGTCAAGCATATCCATATACCCAACAAGGGCCAACAGAGCGTTATAGTATGTATATATAGACACATGCCTCCCAGTGTATACACCAAACATATCCATATACCCAACAGAGCGTTATAGTATGTATATATAGACACATGCCAGTCCCAGCGTATACATAAAACTTATCCATATACCCAACAGGGGCCAACAGAGCGTTATAGTATGTATCTATAGATGCATGCCTCCCAGCGTACACATAAAACATGTCTATATACCCAACAGGGGCCAAAAGAACATTATAGTATATACTGTATATATATATACCATAATATGTTTTCCTTTTTTTTTAATTTAAATTAAAGCCTATGGGCAAAAAAAGCCATTGTAGGTCTGTGTAGTGGCATTCATTGGAGGCATCTATCCGAGGGGTATATGTTAGGAAATCCTGTGAAAGCATGTCGCCGACATGATAAAGGCAGTATGAATGAACCCTTATAATTAGCCACTGCATGGTGTGGACATTTGTGTACTGCTTGACTATTGGCCATGTAGAGGCAACAGGAAACGACACTGCAGGAAAACTGGGAGTCTTATGATTGCTTTTTCCTTTAATGGTTGTTCCCATCATTTAAAAATTAGCAGCTTTCAAAAGGATACTGAAGTTGATATCTTGTGGATCGGTGGGGGCCGACCTCTGTCTGACATCGACCACCAATCGCGATGTTCGATGTCAGAATGAAATGGTGTGTGCAACCTCCCTGTGCTACAACAGTAAAGCTTCCTCTGCTTGCGGTCTGGGATATAGAACAGATTGGGAGAAAACCTCTAAGGACTTGCTGACACAAGCGAATAAATTGGGCAAGTGCAATCCGTTACAAAATCTGATTGCGCTCGGTCCAGTCTTATTCTATGGGGCAGCGCACCTCTGTGATTATTTTCTCATACCAAATTGGCATTCGAAAACAATCGCAGCATGCTGCGAGAATCGGATCGCACGCACCCATACAAGTCTATGGGTGCGTGTGAAACATCGCACTGCACTTGGATGTCACCTGAGTGCAGTGCGATTTCCGCGGAGGTCGGCAATGGAGGAGATGGAGAAATTGATTTCTCCGTCTCCTCCGTACCTGTGCCCTGATTCTCTCATGCCAGAGGATTGGAGCACGGAGCACTGACACTCGGCTCATGCGCACAACAGAGCTGGAGCCGAGCGTCATTAGTATATTGCGTCGAATGCTATACGCTAGTGTGACGCCGGCCTTTAACTTCTCAGAAACTGCCAGAAAAAAAGTTTACTGAAAAGTTACTAGTACTTTATTATGCAAAACTAAAACTCCCAGCATGTCCTGTCAGGGCAGAATAATTTTGCAACAGTCGGGGATCCACAGGACATAGATCACTGATCAAAGCTAACAATGTTTCATTATGTGTGTTCCTTACATTTCGCCCACGTAACCAGCAAGGGCTCAATACCATGAAAAATTAAAGCATAAATCACACTGTAATGCAGGAGCTGCTCATTGTGGATGTGTTCTGTAAAGAGGAGAAAACAGGGATCATATTTAAATTGTGAACATTACTGTCCTGAAAACCTAATAAGAAATGCGCCAGAATCAATTATATCAGGGAGGAAGTTTTGTGAAATTGGAGCAAGCTTTGTTTAAGGAGTACTGTATATTGGACATGGACCACTCAAGAAAATGAAGGATCACGGTATAATTCTAGAAGCAAATGACTCTGCAACTATCACCAAAATACCATTTATCGCAATTTTTTGCAATTCTCTCAAACTTGATTACTAGTGCCTTTCTCATAGCGAAGAGCTGAAGTTGGGATTTGCACAAGACTTTATGAAGCTGTTTAGAAATATCCTGAAGGGCAGCAGTAACACATAAAACATCCATGAGCTCTCAGAAATAGTGACTAAAATTCATAGTGTGCACAGCCAGGTACTCAAAAAGAATATTGCCTTCTAAAGTATAGGGTTTCTAAAAAATAAAGTGCCCCACAAAAGTATGATGTCCACATATACAGTAGTGCCCCCAAGAAGTAGAGAGCCCAGACACTGGTCCTACGAAGCACAATGCCCACAGATGGTGCTCTTAGAGAATATAGCGCCCATATACAGTTGAGCTCAAAAGTTTACATACCCCAGCAGTATTTTTGCTTTCTTGGCCTTTTTTCAGAGAATATGAATAACACCAAAACTTTTCCTCCACTCATGGTTAGTGGTTGGGTGAAGCCATTTATTGTCAGACTACTGTGTTTCCTCTTTTTAAATCATAATGAGAACCCAAAACATCCAAATGACCCTGATCAAAAGTTTACATACCCTGGTGATTTTGGCCTTATAACATGCACAGAAGTTGACACAAATTGTATTGAATGGCTATTAAAGGTAACATCCTCACCTGTGACCTGTTTGCTTGTAATCAGTGTGTGCATAAAAGCTGAGTGAGATTCTGGGATCCAGACAGACTCTTGCATCTTTCATCCAGCCACTGACATTTCTGGATTATGAGTCATGGGAAAAGCAAAAGAATTGTCAACGGATCTACGGGAAAAGGTAGTTGAACTGAATAAAACAGGAAAGGGATACAAAAAGATATCCAAGGAATTGATAATGCCAGTCAGCAGCGTTCAAACTGTGATTAACAAATGGAAAATCAGGGGCTCTGTAAAAACAAAACCACGGTCAGGTAGACCAACAAAGATTTTACCCACAACTGCCAGGAAAATTGTTGGGGATGCAAAGAAAAACCCACAAATAACATCAGCTGAAATACTGGACTCTCTGAGAACTAGCGGTGTGGCTGTTTCAAGATGCACAATAAGGAGGCACTTGAAGAAAAATGGGCTGCATGGTCGAGTCGCCAGAAGAACTTTTTTTTTTATTTTGTACAAAATTCAAGGAATGCATGCGCCATTGAAAACCATAAGACAAAAAAAGTAAAATGACTTAACAAAAATGCAAATAATGATTTGGCCGTTAGTGTATTGATCTTGTCTCTGCTACATGAGCTGATACATAGTGATATAATGTACTGAATACATCCCAAAAACAATCTGGGGCTGTTAGATGGCTCCTCTATAAGTGAATAAGAATTACATGACATGTCTTCTGATTTCTCCATCTGTTGCATTTGCGCTGGGGATTTCTCTTGAGATGTGCAGTCATAAAAGAGCATAGCGGTGTGTAATTCATTAAACAGCAGGTGATTATCAATGGAAAATAAAGAGAGTGCACTGATCCTACATACTGTAATTGGATTTATTTTATATACAGTAGTAGGCAGTATTATAGTAGTTATATTCTTGTATATAGGGGCAGTATTATAGTAGTTATATTCTTGAACATAGGAGGCAGTATTATAGTAGTTATATTCTTGTACATAGGGGGCAGTATTATAGTAGTTATATTCTTGTACATAGGAGCAGTATTAGGCCGGTATGGTGTCACACTTGCGAGTGTGATGCGAGAAACTCGCATCAACACCCGGAACTGCCGCCGGCACTCGGATCGTAGCGTTCAGATGCATAGAAATACATGCAGCCGCACACTCCGGTCCGATGCCGGTGGCAGTGCCTGGTGTTGATGCGAGAGACTCGCGTAAGTTTCTCGCATCACACTTGCATGTGTGACACCGGCCTTATAGTAGTTATATTCTTGTACATTGGGGCAGTATTATAGTAGTTAGAATCTTGTACACAGAGGGCAGTATTATAGTAGTTATATTTTTGTACATAGAGTGGCAGTAGTATAGTAGTAATATTCTTGTACATAGGAGCAGTATTATAGTAGTTATATTCTTGTACATAGGGGCAGTATTATAGTTGTTATATTCTTGTACATAGGAGCAGTATTATAGTAGTTATATTCCTGTACATAGGGGCAGTATTACAGTTTTTATATTCTTGAACATAGGGGGCAGTAATATAGTAATTATATTCTTGTACATAGGGGGCAGTATTATAGTAGTTATATTCTTGTACATAGGGGCAGTATTATAGTAGTTATATACTTGTACATAGGGACAGTATTATAGTAGCTAGAAACTGATATTCTTCTACAGTACATAAAAGAAGTATTATTAGTACTCTTTGTATTAATGAGTTGCTCATTAGTATTTCCTTTACATTCTTCCTGCCATACTCGGATACATTTCTTGATATACCTAGTAAACTGTATCTCGTAGCTTGGTAAGGTTGTTACCCTCTTTGCTGATTAAGGAGACAGCTGTACATTGATCTAATTTGGGTTACATGTGTTTCCTACATAGACAGAATGCAATTTGAAGATCGTCTGTCCCAGGTCAACTGGAGATTATACTTTTACATTACACTATGTGCATTTAGAGTATACATGTGCTGTCTTTGCACATTACATGACATTAAGCCAACAACACAGAATGTTCTCTCAGTTATCATGCCATATTATAGTACATTATAAGGCATTAATTATACATGATAAATGATAGATGCAGGGGGCCTGCACTGGGGCACAGACCCTTTAAATAATACTGAAGCCTGTATATGCACGTGGAGTTCATATGGGACAGGATCACGAACTATCCAGTCGGTGTACTGACATATAGTGCCTATATACGAATACCATCCATGTTTTGACTGGTTGTTACACAATCCATGAGTAGAAAATCGACGTGCCTTTCAATAAATATAGGAAAGAAGAATATCAACCTAAATGGCTGAAGCTGAGACTGAAATAGTTAATTAAGTAGAAGTGGAACAAGCTAGAATACAGAGGACCCAAGGCTTCCTTCATCACTGCCAAACAGAGGGCTGAAGTATGTTTCCTAAGACAAGTATGGATATCTGGGCTCGGAGCCTAAGCCTGAAGAACCCCCTAAACAAGCAGAAACAAGCCGCCAGCCTGCGCAAAATATAAGAACTGACACACGGTACAATATCAAACGCGAGGTCCAGGCCATATCATCCCACAGTCATTTCCCAGGGTTTAATCTGTCTATATCTTAGGGTATGTGCCCACGATCCGGGATGCCGCTCGCCTGCGTTGCGTCCAAAACGCTGCTTTCTAGGTCACAAGCCCAGTGGATGGGATTTCTAAACTCACCAGCTTTGCGGGTTTATGAGCCGCAGCATGTCAATTATTTGCAGCGGTGACACTAGTCTCCGCTGCGTAGTCTCACCCATAGCCATTCATTACATGCATGGGTTCAATGAACACATGCGGATTTACCAGCGTGATTAGAATGCAGCAAAAATATGCTACGTCCAAAACACTGCTATATCCTGATTATGGGCACATAGCCTCAGAGGACGAAAGTCGATAAAGTCACAGGTATTACTTTATTCTGATAACATGAGCAAAATTTGACAATTTTTACACTTTCTAAATCTAGACTTTCCAAGCGTCACCCACAATGCACCAGCATTAAGTTTACATTACCTTAAGTGGTTGAGCAACCAACAGGCAAAATAGCAGGTTCCTGATAGAGGCTGTTGGGGAATAGGAAAGTAAGAAGAATCACCTGGATCGATAAATCTGCGTAGAAGACAGTGTGAGCCGTTTGCCAAAAGCCTTAAATGGTTGCTGTTTTTCTACAATCTTTGCTTAAATTAATAGTACAGGTGAACATAATAAAGTCTGTAATATAACATCAGAAAAATCTTCATCTATCTCCACTTATGAGCCACTTCTTACTCCATTGCCTCCAAAATGTATCATTCACTATGGGAACTGCTAAGATACATCTTAACAATATAAGATGGATTGCATTAGTCACTGAGGTGTCAGATTGCAGCTGCCTGCTAAAGTGTATGGAGAAGGGAGGGGGAGGAAGAAGAAGGAACAGAGTGAAAGATAGAGTCACAGACACACACAGATGGTGATTTCTAGTGATTGTTTATATCACCCCAGGGATGGATTCATAGCTACACTGCTCAGTCCTGATGTACAATGTCCCCCATGCTGCTGCTGCTTCTGAACATGTGCTACATAGAGAAGGGAGAGCAGGACTCTCTCATGTCCATGTATGCTGTGTATGGGAGACATCATACATATAGTCTCCACTCACCAGCTCAGAGACAACTGAAAATTAAAGCCTGAATAAGGAAAAAGTGGTGCTAAATGCAGGATACAAGTCATATAATGGCCTGAAGTAGTGTTATTCCTTATGTACACGCACAATGCAGCTTATTCTGAAAAGTCATCTTACTTTCCCTGTTCTAAGACATCACTTTGTGCATAATTCACACAATATGATGGCAGTTGATTAGTGTGTGGGGGGTGCTGGGTGGTGGGCCCACTGATCTGCTATGATCTTCACTAAGAATAGTTAATCAATATCTTAGTCCTGGGGTTTTCAAGAAATAAAGCAGCAAAGAATTCCCTAGCATATACCGTCAATGTTTGATAATTGGAATCCAAACTTTGGATCCCTGACTATCATCATACTAAAGCGACCATGATGGTGAGTGAGTGCCGCTGCTAATTAATAATTCACGCATGTACTGTGATCCGTCAGTCTGTACATCTGTGCTTTATACTGCAGCTCACCCTATTTAGAGTAATTTGTAAGATTTCATTTTTATTCCAGTGTAACGATTACAGTTTATAGGACTCTCCAGCAGCTGAGAAATTCTCACTTTGTGAAGATTTATTCTGTTTATACAATAATATCGATCCCATTTTACTCGCCTCCTTTGTTCTTGGAAAATAAATCAATTTTCGGCTGAGGCTCGACCTCGGTGATGAGGAAAATGTGCATCTGCCTCGTCCTCTGATGCACTCTGGACGGTGATGCTTGGAATACGATTTTTTAGGCCCAATTCAAAGATTAAGGTTATACTGGCGAAATCTCAGCAGTGGCAAGTGGAGCTAAAATCATGTACCGTATATACTGTATACTCTATATACTATCTATATACTGTATATGCTATCGATATATAGTGTTATGTAATAAACTATGTATAAATAAACTGGACGGTCATGACCTTTCATTGCTATTGGAGCATACCGGATATGAACAGATGTTTTCCATCTCGATTTTTATCTCCATCTATCTAATATCTATCACCCGTCATGGAAATTGATGATATTAATGTGCTATGGACATTTTATTTGTCCTTCCTCTAGGTGACAAAGACATACTTTAAAAATAAACCCGCTATATCATCGTAACATGATGGAAGGAGGAAGATGGGGTGAATCGGAGGGCAGGAAAATTTCAATAAAAATGACCATTGGTGTCAATATTGCACTCAGTGTACTGAACAGTGCACAGAGCGGAGTTATCACCACCACATATTGTAGTGACAGGATGTATCCATCTCCATTCTGTATCGATTTGATAAACATAGATGTCATTTATCAGTTAGGAGTTTCTATCTTTTAGCGCCTTGTGTGCTGTTTTTGTGTATGATTCCCTTCATCCTAACGAGCGTGACATCTGACTTACAGAAAGTATTCTGACTGTGATTTATAGGAAACCACCAAGACGTTTAACAAGAAATTAAAAGTTCTGTAAGCTTCTAGTAATATTTGTGGTTCAGTATTTTCAATATTTTTCCTTGCTGTCAATCTTTGCATCCAGAGGTTGAAATCTATACAGCTCTAATGCATCTCGCAGTGAGGAGTTTCTTACAGTTGTGTCCATTCCAGACAATGTGTGAGGGCGAACAGTGTACAGTCATGGCCAAAAGTTTTGTGAGAGACACAAATTTGGACTTTCACAAACTTTGATGCTTTTGGATTTTTAAAGGTTTTGTTCACAGGGCCACTTAGTCATGACTTTGTCTTGTGACACAGTCTCTGATGAAACCCCTTCAGACTGTTTGGGACATTTGGAAGGATGATTGTCCAGAGAAGAGAAGATGAGCGCTATCATCAGTCAGTCCTGTGTATGCCGGCAGTGAAGCATCCTGAGACCATTCATGTGTGGGGGGTTTCATCCATGGAGGGGGCTCACTCACAATTTTCCCTAAGGCCTCTTTCACACTTCAGTCGTGCGACGTCAGTCAAAATCCGCCAAAGTGTAAGAAAAGCGGATCCGCCATTTTTTTTTGGCGGATCCGCTTTTTTCCCATTGACTTGCATTAGTGGCGGATTTTGACAGATGGTCGTCCGTTGGATCCATTTTTTGACGGATCCGCCATATATTTGGTGTCCGCCATTTTTGGAAAGCGTTCAATGCAACGTTTTCTGGTGTGCGTCAAAATGGCAGACTATGGCGGATCCACCACGTCCGCCATTTTGTATAATGGTCGCCTATGGGTGGCGGATCCTCGGGCATCCGTTTTTGACGGAATCTGCCAGCGGATCCGTTGCTCCCATAGAAAATACATACAAAATGCCAAAAACACTGTCCGGGGTCTCTCTCTCTCCTCTGTGCCAGACATGCATACCTGCATTTTCCAGGTTGAAAAGTTCATGGCGGATCCCTGAAAAAACGGATCCGTTTGCATCCGTTTTACACCTTTTCTGGCGGATCTGCTATTTTCACACTTTGGCGGATTTTAGCTGACGCCAAATGACTGAAGTGTGAAAGAGGCCTAAGAGCACAGCCATGAATAAAAAATTGGATCTAAACTTCTACCAAGAGCAACATCTCCCAACAATGCAGGAGCAATGTGGTGATAAACAATGGTGATAAACAATGTTTTTTCCATCATGATGGAGACGTGTCATAAGACAAAACTCATGACTAAGTGGCTTGGGAAACAAAACATTAAAATTTTGGGTCCATGGGCAGAAAATTTCTCAGATCTCAATCCCATTGAGAACCTATGGTCAATACCCAAAAAGTGACAAACAAAACACAGAAATTGTGATAAGCGCCGAGTCCAATAAAAGTCCCATAAAAGTTAAATCTGTTATACAATTTATGTTTTCATGGCACAAAGCATGGGCGTACCCACCGTGGGGCAGGGGGGGGGCAACTGCC